>JAVTVY010046385.1:0-21091 GCA_036873755.1 Hanleya hanleyi | reverse complement strand
GTCTCTGCAAGTAATGTTGTGACAAACCCTTGGCAAGCGATCCTGATGGGGAAATACATGTAGATCATGTTTCGATTTGAAACGGAAACTGGCAGACTGTCCCTTAAAGAATCCGGCTATTTGCCAATGAGAATGAGTGGGCTATAGTTCAGATAACACAATTTTACGTACCGGTTTGATATTCTGCTGCTTACCCTCACTTGCTTGAAGACGGAGAGAAAACAAAATCTCACGTAAGTAGAGCTTCGAAACAGGCCACGATGCCTATTGTTAGTTTGACGTAGGTAACGTCCTTGAAATTCTACGAAATATGCCGTTAACATGTCAGCGGTAGCCCACTGCTCAACCGATTGCAAAACCGGTTTAAGTAATTATCCTGCTCATGGATTTCATGGTGATTTGCATACTGAAATAACCGCCTATCGATATGTAAACATTGCTAAATCATTGATATTCAAAAAACAATTTTCTGTTCATTCACTAAACACTGTAAATACGCGATCTTGGAATTGAGACAATGTACAATCATGGATCCGTAGGCCTATACATCACAGATCTGGACCTCATTATAAAATACAAAGTTCTATGGAAGGCAAACACCGCCAAAAATACAACAGTGAAACAAATAAGCTTCAGTCAAACGATTAACGTTCATTTGACAAACGAACAACGTACAGGCAAACAATTAACGTTCGTTTACCAAACAATTAACGTTTATTTGACACACGATTAACGTTCGCTTACCAAACGAACAACGTACAGTCAAACGAACATCAGACAGTCAAACGATTAACGTACAGTCAAACGAACATCAGACAGTCAAACCAGTAACGTACAGTCAAACGAACATCAGACAGTCAAACGATTAACGTACAGAGGGCGCCACCGTCTGCATAAAAGTTATGTGAAAAAAGCGCGCCAAAGATAGAAAAATGGCGAACCGGCACATCAGCGACGCTGTTCGTCTCCTGGACCAAGCCACTGGGATGCTTGGCCAGGCAGTTAATCTAACAACTTCTTGAAATGAACAGATATTCTGAAATTTATACATGTGTTATTTAGACTGTTGTGCTATAGATTCAGTTAAAAACATTTCTGACAAATTTCAATTTTGACTAAAAATAACCTAACTGATGTTCACAAAGGCTTTCATAATCACCTGTTTGAAATAATTTCCAGCTATCCAGTTCTGCAAATAATTTATTGATCATATATCTTACCATATTTCATATCTAGTTAATGAGAAATAACTTTCTATCTACCTTGTGAAAAAAAAATCCGGGTCCTAAATTGTTTTGTCATAAGTAAGATGCTGCGAATTGACGATGTTCACAAGGTGTTCTGAAAATTGCAATTGCACACTAATAGCATCAAAACAGCCGGACTTGAATACGTGTGTACATGCAGTTTCATCCGACGTTATTTTTTAAATTCGATATATTGAGTAACAACATTTTTTCAAAGCATGACAAGCTAAATAATATCCCTTGGTCGTAAGATTATGGTTATAATGAAGATATTCGAATTTGAATTTTTGATTAGAAAAAATGGTTAATTATATGCCGGGTGGTGGGGGGCAGAGGCAATATGGTCCCCTACCAAACTTTCTATCCTATTTCCGGAACGCCAAATTCTTGACAGCGACACTCCGTGACTGTATGTTGGGGTCATTTTGATCCTATTGCATAACCCTCCGAGCAGACTATCATGGGTAAATTCAAAATGGCGACCATGTGAGGTATACCAGAAAAGTGATGTTTTCGTCATTTTTTTTTCAAAATTTCTGCTTTTCTATGAGGAAAAGTGGACAAAAACTCCTTTATTTCCCATCAGACTACTACTTACTAATTTATCATGCATTTTTGCCAAGAAATGACAAAAGATAAAATAAATTAAAAAATCTGACCGGAAAATCGACCAAAAAATGTCTTTTTGAACGTCATCACATCGGCCATCTTGGATATTTTTATATTTCTGATAGAGCTTGACACACGGGTATAGTGTGGAACGTTTCAACCCCTAGCTCAAGGGGTGAAAAAAGATTTAAGGGGGAGGGAAGCTGGTCCCCAAATCCCCAGGCCATATAGGGTTAATAGGCCATTTGCCAGTTCTACGATCGTTACAGAGCAATCTGGGTATATTCATTGTGTAGCAGAGATGCACTAAATGCACATGCAACTGTTTCGAACCGTTTTCCAAATTTCGAAAGAAATACAATATATCCCAAGTCATTTAACTAGAAGAGAACTGTTCTGTTCGTATCTTGTATCTTTCCTATTTAGAAAAGTCAGGCTATCCCAACATTGAACTCAACAGATAACCAATTATTAAAATCATTTATTGACACATTGCCACTTATAAGTATCGGTACATGAAATTCGTAAACAATTCTACATGAAGCATTTTAAACAGCACATTTCAAACCATCCTCGCTAAAACCAGGGGTATCTCTATCTGTATGATAGTTCGCCTTTGGCTCACAAATAGAAACCGCGACGTGGTGAAGATGATTTCAAACAGGTGGTTCAGGTGGTTAAATATATATATATTTCAATTTGGGGCTTTTGTCAGCTGGGGCTCAATGATGCGTATTAACAATATACAGTCATTTAAGTAGAAGAGAATTGTGATGTTGATATCTTTTTGAGTCAAATGAGCTCTACGCGACTTTAGGTTCTGAAACAACTATGTTATTCCAATTCGGTACTCCATGAATATTGATTCCATGGTACATAAACATCATATTCATTGGAAATTTAAAAAAAAAAACACGGGAAAAGATGGTATAATGTGACGTTATTGTTGGAGCTATAAAAACAGCTATTTACCTGTGGCCATCCACCCGATGTCATTAGAGTATTGCCATAATTTTCTATCTCAGAATTGTCATAACTGGTTGAATGTTGCAATGCGCACACGTGTGCAGGGTCCATGAACGCGCTGTCGTCAGTTCTGCAAAAAGACGAATAGCTTAAATCGCTCTATTCAACCGTTTTTGCTTGTTTGTTTGTTTTTGGTTACTGATTAATAACCACTCCGTGTTTTGTTTTATTTTTTATCGAAGTGATACTTAATAAACGATAAAATTAAGAGGCAGTGGATACCATGAGGGTGGAATAGCGTCTGTTTGGATAATTAAATGGTACGCGTATCTAAATTTTCCTGTAGTGCCTATCTAAATAGTCCGATATTTGTACAATAGCCCGATCACGCTATTCGATTTATTGGTTTTTAATTAATTGGTTTGGGGCTTTTGTCAGCTAGGGCTTTAGCCTCTGTGGCTTTTGTACGCGGCGCTTTTGTCCCTGGGGTTTTTACCCACTGCGGCTTTTGTCCTAGATTCAGATATCATGATCGTGGTTCGATTTCTATTAAATTCTGTGGCCGTTAGAAATAGAGGTCCGCAAGCCGTACCAGATTTAGCCGTTGGAATCCGCATTTTTCCATAGCCCCAAACCGTCCTTGTGATGGACGTTCTGCTCGTGGACGTTCTGCTAGTAGATGGGGACCCGTTGACCCCATTCTCGTCTCGCGAGACTCCCTACTGCGAGAAATTTGGGGGGTGAGTAGGCGGCGTATGATTATCTGGCTTGTCACTGACCTGCTGACTCCGCCGAGTTAGAAGCGAATTGCTAAACATAACGTGGGCTATATAATTGGGAAATGACTCTTTCCGTTTCGAAGCATATCAATCGCCAACAAATTATTGTCGGTATGTATACTTGGCCGTGAAAGCGAGTTATCTAATACAGGAAGTAGTTCGCGGGTAGACACGGCTCTCTTTGAGAATGAATAGTCCCGGTCGAGCGAGTGATGTCATGCTGCCTCGCTTTGAGATTGGAGATTCAAAATGTCACCAGTTTACATGAGAGTCGCTTTGGTCTCCCGCGGGTAGACACGGCTCTCTTTCATTCTCAAAGAGAGCCGTGTCTACCCGTGGGAGACCAAAGCGACACTCATGTAAACTGGTGACATTTTTGAATCTCCAATCTCAAAGCGAGGCAGCATGACCTCATTCTCAAAGCGAGCCGTGTCTACCCGCGAACTACTTCCTGTATTAGATAACTCGCTTTCACGGCCAAGTATACATACCGACAATAATTTGTTCGCGATTGATATGCTCCGAAACGGAAAGAGTCATTTCCCAATTATATAGCCCACGTTATGTTTAGCATTCGCTTCTAACTCGGCGGAGTCAGCAGGTCAGTGACAAGCCAGATAATCATACGCCGCCTACTCACCCCCCAAATTTTGGGGGGATGGCTCCCATTTACGCGTGAGACTCTTTCTCGCAGTAGGGAGTCTCGCGAGACGAGAATGAGTCGCTTTGGTCTCCCGCGGGTAGACACGGCTCTCTTTGAGAATGATGCCGTTGACCCCAGAGAAGACCATCCTAATTATCTCCCCTCACTGTGACGGTGGCGCCCTCTGTTGACTGATGTTCTTTTGACTGTACGTTAATCGTTTGACTGTCCGATGTTCGTTTGACTGTACGTTATTCGTTTGACTGTCTGATGTTCGTTTGACTGTACGTTGTTCGTTTGGAAAGTGAACGTTAATCGTCTGTCAAATGAACGTTAATTGTTTGGTAAACGAACGTTAATTGTTTGCCTGTACGTTGTTCGTTTGTCAAATGAACGTTAATCGTTTGACTCAAGCTTATTTGTATTTTTGGCGGTGTTTGCCTTCCATAAAGTTCACTCTCGTATCGATGCTACAGTTTAATATAGTGGATCATAAGGCTTACTGATCACTTGGTCTCTAATGAACGATATTTCTCTGAAATCCTCATTAAAATCGCCCTTTTCGGACCTAAATAAATGACCTATTCAAACTGAACAAATAAATATCAAACATCATGACATCTGTCCATTTTAGCGACTGCCCGGTTATTGGACACTTTTATGAATAAGAGTCTGCAGGTCGACCATGCAACCACGGTACGTATGGCAGAGAAAGTAACACTGGATAAAAGACTACATCTTTAGTGATAAATCATCATAAATACGGTATTGAAGATAAAATACTGGGAGACACTGGGAATAGTTGAAACGCAGGGACCATTCACCGTGTGAAAATGCAAGTTAGCCGCCCAGTTATTGGACACTTTTTCAGTGATGGATTTATTTGAAACTAAGTAGCTTACTGTCAAATAGTTTGTCCCACAGTCTTTAGTAACCTCCAAGAATATTTAAACATGAATCAGCACTGTAGCCCACAAATGAGTTTTGAAATGAGCGTCTAAAATTCAACCAGTCTCAAATTTTGCCGTTTTTTTGAGTGTCCATTATCCTTGGCTATCAAATCACAGTGGCGTCGGAACCGGGGGGGGTATCTGGGGCATCTATCCGCGAAAAGGGTACCCCAGATGAGCCACAGGTTGGGGGACATGGTCAGTTAGGGTACCCAAAGAAAAGTGGGAGGGCCAAAGATATTCGGAATTTCGCAAATCAAAAGTGGGGTGGCCACTGCGCGCCACTCGTGTTTCTTATTGTATCCATTTTTCAGCCTACTTTCGGCAACTGCAAGAGGGAATTTCCAGAAATCAATACCACGTGACTTCGTCAGCCAATCAGCTAAAGTCTACCGACGTAACACCAACGTAACCCGCCATTTTCGAGTCATGTGATGTCCTACTTGTTCAAAATTGCAGATCTACCACACCTCTTGGATGATACGAAAGTTCATACCTACATATTTTGTAAGCCCAGGCAATATCTGTTTCCGAAGTGGTATGAAAACCTGTAATTTATCCGATTTCTCGAGTCTGTTCTCCGCCGAATGAAGGCCGACCAGAATACGGTAAAGTACCGGATATCGCTCCGCGATAATGGAGACACACGATTTGCCAGCCATCTTATGGATGACGAAGTATACGCAAATGTATGTCCCCACATAAAAATTACAGATAGAGTATGTACCAGGACGTGTAGTGGTGTGTTATAGACCTGTTTTGTATGTGTTAAACCAGGAAGTCAAATGGAATCAGGCATATTAATCTTCAATATCGATGCGTGTAACTTATGCGAAACAACTGTGAAAATAGAACCATAAATCTACATACGTTGTGTTCAGATTTATTTCCGGGAAAACGCGTAAAACGCATATCCGGCAAGCTGAGATCCCGGAGCGCGGTCTCATATTGGTTCTAATGTTCCATTATGTACAGGTCATCGGTTTATGTGTTTTTTGTGTGTGTTAAATATAACTAGAAGTCAAATGGATTCAGCCATGAAGTATGATTTTTTCAATATCGATGCGTGCTTATAAATGCGAAACAAACGTGAAATGCATACGAATTTATTTCTGGGAAAACGCTTAGAACGCATCTCCGAAGATCTGGGACTTCGGAGCTTCCGGGGCCTAGGCGGCCCCTGGACCCTCGCCTGTTGGGCCGTGATAGGGCCCCCCCCCCCCCCCTCCACATTCAATTACGTTCCGACGCCACTGAATCAGCGCTATTGCCACATGTCATGCTATCGTAAACTGGCTGCTCCCTGGAATTGTTCTATTTTTAGACGGAGTGGCGGGGAGAAATATACATCGTCTGCCAAACACCGGTCGTGTTGCACACTGAGATTAAGAATAAAGATTCTCTATATTTGTGGGAACATTTTCAGGCAAATTTCGTTGAATTTAATCCTACCAGGAATCAGGAATGAAACTGAGAAACTGCAGGAAGTTTTCTGACGCATTTTTTTCACCCAAATTTGTGACACTATTTCCGACCCGCATGTGGACTTAACGTGCACAACATCCGTGAGGAAACATAAATTTATCAGCATGTCTGGTCTTTGTAACTCAACTGTAAAATTAAATTTGTACTACAGTCAGGCCCGTAGCCAAGAGGGTTCCAGGCCCTTTCCGAAATATTAAGTTTTTCTCATTTAAATGCCCTTTTCAAACACTGAAACGAACCCTCTATTTGCCCCTTTTCCCATACAGCGAACCCCCTGCTGTGCCCTTTTGGAGTGAAGGCGAACCACCCCTCAGTAAATCCTGGCTACGGTTGTTGTTGTTGTTATCCGTAACCACTGTTATGTTGGTAGATAGACACGAGGTACTGCACGAATGCCTTCCCTTTGTACTTTAAACACTTTGTGCCCTATCACTTGCTACAGTTTACTGATGGCGGTCAATGCAGTCAGGTACAAAATAGCTAATTATAATAAAATAAACGTAGACTAACATATGTACAAAAGAGATCTGGAAAAAAAAAAAGAAAAAAAGACATCTGAAGAGTTAGAAGCGGTGAGTGGGCTTGATGTACGCCAGCAAGGCCCGGGCAAGTCTGGAATTGATCCTGGAGTTTAATCTCGTATCAGCTCCCACCACCAATTTTAGATTGATGACGAGATGTGACACGTCTACCTCATGAAGTATTCGTAAGACCTCTGTCACCAGTAAAGCGCCTTGGTCATCTATACGGCCCTGACAGTTGTCATGTAATATTCCCAGAAAATAGCCCCACCGGGACTAGATGTCCAATGGCCTGTCCAATAACCGGGCAGTCATGCTACGGTAGGTCTGGTCTGACATACATGCGTCTGGTTTCACGTGAAGCGTTCTTCTGGCAATTTGGAGATTCATGCACAAAGTTATATATATTTTCAACATCGCCATTCACTAGTTATTTAGCGGACAAAAGCTTTTGTGATTATTCAAGTAGTAGCGGATAAATCGGCTCTTGATGAAAGTGGCGTGAAGTTGTAATTTCATGTAACTATGTTATTAAGAAGTGTGATATTGAGACATCTAGGCAATTCAACTGATGCTCTGGTCAAAATACCAAAGCGAGAATTAATTGTTCTTGTGTCATTATTTATTTGCAAGGATAACTCACGGGAGTCCCATTTACAGGCTCCGATAGTCATCCTCGCGAGCCAGTGTATCGATTGATCTGATGGGATAGATACACTGGCTTGGTTAGTTACCCATACGAGTTCTGGGTATAAATAGAGCAAGGGGTTTCCCCTGAATAAACCCAATCCGTGAACGCGCTAAGCTAGTTGATTAGGCCAATCCGCTGTGAGGTAGGAGATGTGACGGGTTTCAATTTCATCGCGGGCCAAACTGCTTTGATGTCAAGCGGAAATCGACATCGGTAGTCAAAGAAAAAAACAGGCTGGGGATACCGACATGCTAATTCAAAACAAGCGCGGGGGATGAAATGTACGAGATTGTATAACAGAGCCATCGACTCAAGAACTCATTCAAATCACCAAAAATGTCCAGGTAAACCCTCTGCGAGGATTTAGGATTTATCTGGACTTGTGAAGATGACCAATTAGCGTGTGGGTTGTATGCGGTTCACTGGCAAATGTTGCATAGGAAATCAACGTTAGCAATACATAAACGACTGCTCCACAAACTTTTTTTCCTGGTGGGTGCATTATTTGTCTGAAATAACGGGACTTATAACGGGAATATAACGTTTTATTGTGGCAAGGATATTCATAACAACCCAGCTTTAGTTATACAACAAAACTGTCACCAGTAATAAATGGAATAAAACTTGTCAAAATAACGAAATCCCAACACCTACGCTAATTGGTTACACAGATGGGAAATATCTGCGCTTCTGGGCATCCAAGCTTGAAAAGTTCGGTTGCATATTCCATGGAAGTCTTTAGTCAAGGGATGAATTGGTATATCCTAAAACTCAGCCTCGATAAAATGTAATTAGTCACGAATATTATTGGCAAATTTATACGATTGTTTGATAGCTAATATATTTATGATTATGTAGCCGTATATCTGCAATTTTTAATAGATTTCCTGGTCAAAATGCCGGAAAATTCAGTTATTCTTTTTTGGTTATCTGTGAAATCTGAAGAAAAGTCCCATGCGTGGTCATAATGTTATTTTATGTGGGTTTTTTTTATTCAAGAACAAAGTTTGATATTTTGTTCATAATCCAGTAGGCCTATACCTAACCTAATGATATGTTTAAATCTGAACAAGATTAGTATCCATATGAACACAATGCATGATTTAGATGTGTCATATATTTTGATATTATCGAGTAGTGAGTTGATAATTCTCCGCCAGAGGGCGTGATCCGCTATCCCTGAATTTAATCCGCTACTACCGTGAGAGGGACACTGAGAAAACTTTATTTTTCTATAATAAAAACTCAGACGCTGAATACTGAAATTGGTAACGCTGTAAAGCAGAACAAAAATCCTTGATAATTACACTAAGTTGGTGATTCTATTGACAAGAGGAAGAACGCAAGAAAGGATTGTTTGGAAAGAGAATGGGAAGGGCTTGGGAAGGAGAATGGATGTTCATTCCCTGTAGATGGAATTCCAGGACGTAGCCGTTTGTATCCAATACTATCAGAATTCACCAGAATGCAGCCATAACTCAACAAGTTTTGATGAGGGACACGTAGTGGTAAAATAGCATCTTGACACGCAAAAATAGCGACACCCTTGTAAAAATGGTCGCCTCCATGACTTGGAGAATGACCATCACTTCCGGTTGCGGTCACGTGACCCGTCGCCGGAAGTGACGGTCCCTGACATGTGGCTGCCATTTGTACATGGATGCCGCAAGATCTTTTTCGTGTCAAGATGCTCTTTGAACATATCAGGACACGACCCTCAGCGGCCAAAACAGAAGGATTCCAGTAGTAGTATAAGGAGCGATTCCCGCGTATTGACCTCGAAAATGTGCATATTGTTGAGGTGACAGAGGTCAAGGTCACTATAGTTCCGGCAAAGGTCACTTCCGGTCTTGTGGTCATTTCCGGCGGTGATGCGGTCGCGGGAAGAAGCCTCCGCGGACAGAAATTAGTTCCATGTCAACCAGACTTCAAATAGGCGGGTAGTCGCTTCGCTTCATTTTCGGGGAATGTCCGGCAATCTTCGGCAATGTCCGGTCATCTTCGGCAATGTCCGGTCATCTCCGGTAGGTTATCGAAGTCAAGATACCCCAGTGACTTCCAATGTTTAATCTCCCGGAATGCACGTCATCAAACATGGTCCCCGACAATATCGCCAGCTATATGTCCAGCATAAATGGCAAGGGGGTAACCTCAGTTTCTCCACATAGCCATACAGCGAGTGAAGGGAAATCCCCAAAACCGTATTGGCACGAAAAAAAATACATGAATACATGGGAAGTAAGACTTCTAGTAATAAAGATAACCTATAGGTGTTGTACGATGTTATTACTACGAGTCCATGATCAGTGCGACCACAGGGTCGAGCGTGTCGTTTCCAGTCTCTCACCGCAAATTGTGAACAAACAAAAATGGCGACCGCACAACGTTCGTCCTACGTTAGTCCAAGATGACCGACAGCGCATGACGTCATCGCGGACCAGAAAATCTCAACATGTTGTCTCCCGTGGTATGAATGAATTAGATACATACACCCGCCTGTTGGTTTTATATAATTTTGCAGGTTACAATCGCTCGCAAAAGGTTAACAAACATCCGTACCGATCCGTTTGTGTCGTATTGGTAGCTGAAAAATGGCGTCCAGGGGCAAATTCCCAGGGCGCATTCCAGACCCAAATGATGTGCGGCTAAAAACAGGCATGTGTTCGGATCTTCGGCCATATGTAAAATCTTTAACAAAACCCCTGTAAAAGTATATATTTTCTAATGGGCACACTCGTGCCATTATTTCAGGAGACTTGACTTGAGCTATTGATATTGAAAAGGAAAGAAGTGCAATCCTCCTTAAACCGTCTTCAACTTTTCTGAAAAACTCCATAAAATATATGAAAATGTGTCAAATTCTACTCGCAACCCAGAGAAAACGTATGAAATGATTTTCTTTTTATGTATGTTAAAGTGTTTCCCGTCCAAAGGACAATTTAAAATGGCGAAAAAAGCAGGGGGTCGACCTACTCGTTTTTTGTAAAATTTTATCGCCATAAAGGAATCCTCATTTTCGCTTCCCGAAAAAACTCTGTAGTGGCGAATGGGTGTGATCAATAAGCAATTGTCATATCCTCGTTTGGAGAAATGGTCACGTCCAGCAGGATGATACTATAGATATCAGTTAGTAGAAAGGTAAGAAGAATTACCATGCTGTCAAAATCGGGCGACCTTCCTTATTATAAAATTAGGGAGGGGCCACTTTTGCGAAACCGTGGCAAGTGTGGAGTGCACCCTTAAAGGCTAGGGTGTTTTCTCAGAATTTCTGTTCTCAAGGCTATGACAATCTGGGAGTGTTTGTGAGTTTCTTGGTATGCGACACTTGCTTGTAGTATGCAGTTTTATCGGATATCCCGTCAATCACTTTCCCCCTACCCCATCTTTGGTTTTGCGACTTTTGCTGAAAAATCACGAGTTTACGAGCTCAATAAGAATATCATAGCATTATGCATTGACCGTGACAATCAGACCCATGTACAAAGATCGGGAGTGATGATCAGCTTTCGAATGAGGCATGAGGAGCAAAATAAACGCAAAAATAGCTGAAATTCGAGCCAAATTGTCAATAATTTTTCATTCTGACTTTTTCAAAAAATTGGGGGGTGGGAGTACAAACTTCGAGATAAAAGGGACAAAACCAGAATAATACGCTCTCATTCACTTTAGATCAGGGTGCTGGTGTGATCCGTATTGAAAATTAATCACTTTGACATTCACATTGACAATAATAGGACAACCCGTTCACTAATCGTTACATATATGTCTAATCAAGGGGACGTAATTATGTATAGGTCCAAATAGCATGTGTGCAAGGCCAATGCTATTATATCATGTAGTATGCATAAAATCGAAACATTTCTGACTAAGATAAATGAACTTTGCGATCCCGTTCCATATAAAGTCATTAAAGGGTCCGAATAAGCGCTTTTAACGAGTGTAGTGTAGGAGAACATACAATATTTGGCTTACTCGTGTATTATAACCGCGCAATGGAGCCTACATTAAGGGTGCATTCCACATCTAAATGATGTGCGGCTAAAAACAGGCATGTGTTCGGATCTTCGGCCATAAATAGATGTAAAATCTTTAACAAAAACCCTGTAAAAGTATATATTTTCTAAATGGGCACACTCGTGCCATTATTTCAGGAGACTTGTGAGCTATTGATATTGAAAAGGGAAGACGTGCAATCCTCGTTAAACCTTCTTCAACTTTTCTGAAAAACTCCATAAAATATGTGAAAATGCGTCAAATTCTACTCGCAACACAGAGAAAACGTATGAAATGATTTTCTTTTATGTATGTTAAAGTGTTTCCCGTCCTAAGGACAATTTAAAATGGCGGAAAAAACAGGGGGTCGAGCTACTCGTTTTTTGTAAAATTTTATCGCCATAAAGGAATCATCATTTTCGCTTCCCAAAAAAGTGCGGATTTTGGCCCGCCAGATATTCAATTCCGGACACGATTAACTCTGTAGTGACGAGTGGATGCGATCAACAAGCAATTGTTATATCCTCGTTTGGAGAAATGGTTACGTCCAGCAGGGTGATACTATAGATATCAGTTAGCAGAAAAGTAAGAAGAATTACCATGCTGTCAAAATCGGGCGACCTTCATTATTATAAAATTAGAGAGGGGCCACTTTGTGCGAAACCGTGGGAAGTGTGGAGTGCACCCCCAGATGATCCGACAATTAAGGTCGTAACGCCTTCCATACACTGTGTACGAAAGAACGACAACTTTGACTAGGCGAAACCTCTGTGGGCCAAATTCCAGGTGATCTCCTCTGATTCGCACATTTACATGTTAATCTATACGGAGGAATGCATGTATGGGATAGGGTGGTAATTTTCTGTTGTTGCGGATTTTACTATGGGGTGTGGCATCTTGTTTTCTTGATCTCGCGATGGTGAACACGATGGGAGGGGTCCCGAAGCCATTGGTTGAAATTTGATGATAAGTTCGCATTGCGCATGCGTAATACATGGACAAGTCCGTGGTAGACGTTTTGGGGTCTAAGCGGGCCCCTAATGGTCCGATTGGATCGGGTGAGGTATCAGTGTAAAGCACTCGTGAGGAAGCATCCGACTGGATGAGTGTGGCGTGGGACTGGCGTCATTCCGCGCATGCGCAGTAAAAAAGGGGCAGGGGAATGGACGTTTTGAGGTCTAGGTGGGCCACTATTGGTCCAAATTGGTCGTGGGAATTGTCAATGTGAAGCGCTCCTCCAGGGCGATCAAGTCATGGGTGGGTGCATGTAAAATTAGGATAGGGTTTGAACATATGAAATCCGGAAACACGGGCTTTGCCCCTAAAATAGGGAAAACCCTTATCAACCAGATCTAGAGGGGCTAATATCGCTTCCCAGCGGATCAGGGCCTGCCGAGAGAGGCAGGGTGGGGTAATGGGTGCATGTAAATTAAAGATTGGGTTTGAACATATACAAAGCGGAACACGGACTTTACCCCTAAAATAAGGAAGTGGGTGTATGTAAAATTAGAATTGGGTTTGAACATATAAAAAGCGGAACACGGACTTTACCCCTAAAGTAGGCCAGGCCTAGAGGGGCTTATATCGGTCTCCATCGGATCGGGGCCTGCCGAGAGAGGCAGGGTGGGTTAATGGGTGCATGTAAATTGAAGATTGGGTTTGAACATATACAAAGCGGAACACGGACTTTACCCCTTAAATAGGGAAAACCCCTATCAACCAGGTCTGGTGGGTCTAATATCGGTCCCCAGCGGATCGGGGCCAGCTGAGAGAGGGTGTATGTAAATTTAGGAGTGGGTGTGAACATATAAAAAGCGGAACACGGACATTACACCTAAATCATGGGGAATCATCCAGGGAAGTCGGTATGGTGGCATCTGCAGGGTTGCACGTACAATTAGGATTTGTCCCGCAAATATTAAAAGCGGAACATGGAATTTACACCTAAACCATGGGGAATCATGGATGTTTTGGGGTCCACTATTGGTACGAATGGGGCGTGGGAGGTGTCATAGTGTAGCACTCGTGGAGGAGCCTCCGACTGGATGGGTGGGTCATGGAAGTGGGGGAACTGGCGCGCATCTGCTGTAGAACAAGTGCATTGGAATGGACGTTTTGGGCTCGAGATGGCCCAAAATTGGTCAGAATGGGTCGTGTGAGGTGTCATGCGCAGTAGAAAAAGGGCATTGGAATGGATGTTTCGAATGTTTATGGATGGACTCAGAATGGGTCGTGTATTGCGCAGTCATTGGAATGGATGTTTCGATGTTTAGATGGACTACTATTGGTCCGAATGGGTCTTGTGAGGTATACTAGTCAAGCAATGGTGGACTAGATTCAGACTGGGAGTGATATGCCCCCGCGCAGTCGGGGAGTAGTAGAGAAAGAAGACTTTCGGTAGTGCAAAGGAGCGCGTTTGTGGAGATGGGGCCATGTTCGCTCGCGGTACCTGGTAGAGTTACCTCAACGTAGGTGTGTTTATGGTGGAGAAGGAGGAGGAGGAGGAGGAGAAATGGGGTTGAGTGAGTGAGCGAGTGGTCATATAAAGTCGTTTGTAAGCCATTAGCCCCAGGCTGTATTCAAACAGCTTATTGAAGCTCTTATCGGGTAGAGCCAGACTGGTGGTGACACGCGTGCGCTTCGTACTGAAGAGTAGTAGTAGAGAAAGGGGAGTTTCGGAGGTGCTGGCTGTCGTGGATGAAGCGCTCGTGGGGTAGAGTCCGCCTGTGGTGGTTGTTATTGGAAGTCACGTCATTCAGCACATGCGCAGTCGGATAGTAATAGAGAAAGGGCAGATTCGGATGTGCGCCTGCTCGAGTAATTGAGAAAGGGCCCATGTCCGAAAGGGCTACCTGATAGATTTGCCTCCCCTGTATAGGATATCGAGTACATAAAGTGTTTGTGTGCACGCGTTCGTGTGTGGTGTCGGTGGTTGTGTGTCGGGTGCGTGTGTGTGTGTGTGTTTGTTTGTGTCCGACCTAGCACCATGTCGAGTCCTTGTACGTTCTCTCAGAAAAGTTTCTCTCATTGCGGCAATATGCTCAGACGCATTCGGTGTAAACACAACCAAGAAACATCAACTGCAACAAGCATATTGCGTATTACACATTTTATTATCCCCTCCATCACAACAAACCCAAGCTGGGAGAGTCACTATGCACGGGCCATGTTCGGTCGGGCTACCTGATGGTGTTACCTCCCCTGTAGGGTACCAACTACAGGAAGTGTGTGTGTATGTGTGCGCGCGTGCGTGTGTGTGTGTATGTTTGTGTGTGAATCTGACCAGGCACCATGTCGAGCTCGTGTACGTTCTCTCATAAAAGCTTCTCTCATCGCAACGATATGCTCAGACACATCCAAGGTGAACACAACCAAGAGTCATCAACATCAAGCATATTGCGTATTGTACATTTTATTATCCCCTTCATCACAGCATAGGGTATGCTTACAATTTTTGTATGCTCTTGCCCGTATATCAGACACATTGTTGACTGTTCTTTTCCAATGCTTTTTGCATTTGTCTCTATTTATCGCCAGAATAAATATTGAAATATCAAACACTATGAATTTTTATTCCAAGCACCGTAATATAGGTACAGGTGTTTACAGAGCACACTTTAACCACCAACATGTAGACCAATTGCGACATGTTATTGTATCTATCAGTGCAAGGGTGACAACATTCAGCCGATGGGGTGGTAGATCAGTTTAGCCACGAAAAACGTGACATTGGTCACCGTCTCCACCCGCCATGCTTCGTTGGGGCGTTGTTGACAAGCCCATTCTAAGAGATCCACGTTCTCCAGTTGCTTCAGCATCGTCTCCTGTGACGCACGATTAATGGCGATGAATGTTGGTCAAATACCCGGATGTTGGAACTCGAATAGAAATACCGGAGTTCTCTGTCTCTTTATGTCGCCAAACGCGAGATTAAACTTGAAGGCCGTGGTTTGATCTCTGAAGATGGCTTCCACGTATCTGTGTAGAGAGGCTAAGTCGATCTGTCGGAAATTGTAGATGTCTAGAACCGGGCGATGACAATGAAAGCATCGTCGGATCTTGGACCAGTGCTCCCGGTAGATGTCACTTACTACACTGGTATAAGGTAAAAGATCGCTGGGAACATCCACTGGATCTTCCTGAAAATGTTCGATGTCATCAGGGGTATGACTCGGAACCGTATCGCTAGGTTCCGGATGGATATTCAGGTCCTCCTTTACACGGTGGGTATAGGGAGGCTGGTCATGGTCGCATCAGCAGTGGAATTAATCTCCCTGGGGGTGCATTCCACGCCCATGACCCATGTGCAGCTAAAAACAGGCATCGGTTCGGGTCTTCGACCTTAAGTAGATGTAAAATCTTTAACAAAACCCCTTTAGAAGTAAATATTTTGTGAATGGGCACACTCAAGCCATTATTTCAGAAGACACGCGAGCTATTGAAATTGAACAGGAAAGACGTGCAATCCTTCTTAAACTTTCTTCAACTTTTCTGAACAAAAAACTCCATACAATGTATGAAAATGTGTCAAATTCGATCCGCATCCCAGAGAAAACGTATGAAATGATTTTGTTTTTATGCATGTTAGAGTGTTTCCCGTCCAACGGACATTTTAAAATGGAGAAAAAACGGGGGATCGAACTACCCGTTTATTGTAAAATTTTATCGCCATAAAGGAATCATCATTTTCGCTCCCTCAAAAAGTGAGGATTTTGGTCAGCCAGATATTCAATTGGCACCAGCCCACTATTAATTCCGTTACTTGTTATGTATTAGCGTTAAAAATCGGCAAAAATCCAGAAAATTCACAATGCATAAATCCACCTGGCATGTCAATATTTACCCTGTGGGACGTTACCAGTGGAAGTCTTGACAGATGTTGACCATGGAAATTTCAAATTCCCGCCACTGACAGCTGATTGGTGCTACAGAATGTCATTCAATTTGTAAACAGAGAACCTTCTCACCCTTCACTGATCATGTCTCCATCCACCATGCTTTTTCCAAAGTGGCCCAAATCAACACCAGGAAGTACAGTTTGAAGACTCATCTGCAAGTTGAAATATCAGATGTATCAGAAATGCTGAAAAATCGCAGCTTATAAAATCGATAAGGATCTGCTCTCAAATTTCTAAACAATGTAGGTCGTGGGTACTGACCCGGAAGTGATTAATTGTAGTCTGATGCCTTTCAGGGATGGAACCATTGTTAAAATAAGTAATGCTCTCATCTGAACAAACCAAACCCATCCCCAAACTATCTTGAGAAGGCACAGATAAAAATATGCAGAGATAGAGATTTTACAGTCTATATACCAAGGGTACCCCCTTTATAATTTCCCCTCAGTTTGCCCCATATGACTTAAGACTGAGGTACAAGTAAAAAGTACAATATCTCACTAACCTGTACATATTTTTCCATCTGGCAAAAAGCACCAAGTCAACAATCCTTTCTGCCTATAAAAAGAAGTATAAAGCATTAACTAGATATGTTAAACACTATTTTAAATTATTTTTTTATTATTTTAATTCATTTTTTATGAAATTTTTCAAATTAAAAGTTAAAAATAAAGAAAAATTAAATTCAAAATGTGACAAAACATAATTTGTTTACAAGCTGCTAATTTAGACTACATTTGGCAAAAATTTCCTACATGGCAGTGGTTAACTTCCCCATGTAATCAGTGGGTCATCCCAGTAATCTATCAAATGTGATTAAAATTTGATGCTGATACAAAGATCAAAGACATGTTTAATCTTGTAATAAGTGACAGCAATATACACAAATGTGTACACAACACATACCAAAATATAACACAGAGGTGTTTATGGTATACACAACTCCCATATAGAGAATATATGCGAGTTCAATTGGATGGATCTACATCTCATCAAGATCTTGCTGGCAGTAATTAGAAAGATGCACATATTACTTGTAAACAGTTATTATTACTGAGAAAACTCCTAAATAACACTGAGGAATATATTCTGTGTCAGATTTCAAGTCCATGAATGCAATGTCTGCAAACAGGCAACACTTGTCAAAACACAGCATAGAAGAAAAGAAGGAATAAAATTCAATGACAACATATCTGATGGTCATTTGCTGATCTCTGCTACATTAACAACCATGAAAGATGAGGACAGCTGGAAGTTGCCTCACTTAAACTGTTAACTGTTTGGTGAAAGATTAAAGTGGCAACTTACAGTGAGAAAGGCCTATCTTCCAACAGAGTTGGAGGCCATACCTCTGATTCACACTGTGCGAAATTTCCAGAGTTGATGTGTGTGGGGGGGGGGAGGGGGTTGTATGGGGCTTGCTAATATTTGATGCCTGTAATCCATGTTCCTTGCTACCCACAAGATCTCTGATATAAATATGAAAGAATATTACAAACTTATAATCCTGGAGATAGTGGAAATGGAATGAAGGGAAAGTATTTGCTATGATGCAAATGTGACTGACAATAGACACAGAAAAATGTGAAACCATCAACAGTCAGATTAATTGTTGACTCCGTTAATCAGATTTTATTTGTCTCATTAACGTTACAAATGCAAAAGGCATTTTGGAAATTCGTTGTGTGTGGAACAAACATCTGAGGTTTTACAGGTGATATGATTATTATTAATTTCATGTGGTTTTAGACTGATATAAAGCGAATTTATGCATATAAATGATTGAAGCATTGCAGATTTGAACTGAGGTCAAGATTTTGAAAAAAGCATGTAATTGTATGTGAATTTCCTTTCTTCCATTTACATTTTATTGTATCTTGAAAGTTAATTTGCTCATAATTACCAGCTGTGTTAAGTGAACCTCGTCATATTTGGCATTGACTATTTGGCCCTAGTACTGACAAAATCAGTCATTTTTGCCTATATTTGCTCCAAAAGGTCTCAATTTTGTCGCAGAAATGGCATAACAATACAAGAGATGTTACCCAGCATTATCAGTATGATGTTTATTTCAACCACATTTAGCAAGAAAAAAAATAATTTTAATAATTAAAAAATTGATTAAAATTAATTAAAAGATATACGGTATTTTATTTTATTAATAATTTAATAACATAAATTTGAAACAACCCTAATATGTGTATGTTGTTCATGAGTCAGCCTGGAAAATATTGGTCTGATCAAGTCAAAACTGTAGCCACAGTGACGATTGAAAGTTCTCTGGTCAAATGTGAAAATGTCAGGTGTCCGGCACCAGCCCACTATTAATTCCGTTACTTGTTATGAATTAGCGTTAAAAATCGGCAAAAATCCAGAAATTCACAATGCATAAATCCACCTGGCGTTACCAGTGGAATTCTTGACAGATGGTTACCAGTGGAAGTCTTGACAGATGTTGACCATGAAAATTTCAAATTCCCGACAGCTGATTGGTGCTACAGAATGTCATTCAATTTGTAAACAGTGAGCCTTCTCACCCTTCACTGATCATGTCTCCATCCACCATGCTTTTTCCAAAGTGGCCCAAATCAACACCAGGAAGTACAGTTTGAAGACTCATCTGCAAGTTGAAATATCAGATGTATCAGAAATGCTGAAAAATCGCAGCTCATAAAATCCATAAAGATATGCTCTCAAATTTCTAAACAATGTAGGTCGACCCGGAAGTGATTAATTGTAGTCTGATGCCAATTCCGGACACAATTAACTCTGTAGTGGCGCGTAGGTGCGATCAGCAAGTAATTGTGATATCCTCGTTTAGAGAAATGGTGACGCAAGGGTGATACCATAGATATCGGTTAGTAGAAAGGAAAGAAGAAATACCATGCTGTCAAAAACAGGCGACCATTCTTATTAAGAAATTAAGGGGTCACTTTGTGCGAAACCGTGGTAAGTGTGGAGTGCACCCTGGGCTCGTCTTCAATGGGAGTTGTTACGATACATGGTTTAAGCTACACATTAAAAGTGCCATGCGGTGCATCATGTAACTATAAGTGCATCACGTACGCTACATGGTGATGTCACTTCCGCCCAGATCTTGGATGTAATACATCTGGTCGTCGCTCAACGCTCTGGTGTTCATCTTTATTTCTCACGTACTAGGAACACTAAAGTATAAACGAAACATGATGTCAGAAGCGGAAAATGTTTGTCTCAAAGCGTGTAATAATTCTTAAGCGCAACAACGTCTAGATTGTGAATTCTGAACTGAAACTTATCGGAAAATTCTCCCGCTGGCTGAACTGTAAAGTGACTGTTCTATAGCACAGTCCACTCGAGACAACGGCGTGCAATATTAAACTTTGTGTAGATTGTTACACACAACCACTTGCCTGCAAAATAATCTACGGAAGCCCAGTTATGTTATTGTGATTGTACAAACTCAAACTTTAGACTACTTTACTGAATATGGGCGTGTTCGGAATTATCCTCTGGAAACTATTAAGAAAAACATTAATAGTTTTACTCTATTTTGGTGCACTGACACTGATTTATCAGAAATTCTGTGCTGTTTTGAACTGTATGCATACTTACCATGGCGGATGAAGGCGATGCACCTGTACCACTAGTACAGGCACTACCAGGTTTTCAAAGCAATGTGCCACTTCCATCACGATATGAAAGGGAATATTACTCATAGCTGGAAAAGATGGAGACAACTATGGTATTCTTTTGAAATCGTGACCAATCTCCAACAACAGGATGACAAATACAGAATAGCAACTTTTATCACTAGCATTGGTCCAGATGCACTGGAAGTGTATAATGGCCTACCGTTCGAGAATCCGGACGACCAGCAAAACATGGGAACTATAATAACTCTCATGGAAAGACTGTCTCGGTGAGACTACGTCATCTACGACAGATATATTTTCAATAACCGATCTCAACAGGATAGTGAAAATATCGAGACTTATGCGACTAAACTGAGAGCACTTGACTAGACCTGTGAATTCAGAGATCTCCTGAAAGAGTTAATTCGAGATCGAATAGTTTGTGGAATAAAAGAAAACATTATTCGCAAAAAATTTCTTAGTGAACCTCGATCAACTTTGAAAATATGCATAAACATCTGCAGAGCTGCAGAGTGCATAGACATCTGCAGAGCTACAGAGTCCACCCAAGCACACGTCAAGGGCATGGCTGTCAAGGACGATGATGAAGTTCATGGAGTGAAGGGCCCCCGTACTAAATACAAGGGCCAAAAAAAACACGAAAATTGCTTACTCTAAAAAACACAGTAAACATT
>JAVTVY010046384.1:0-20507 GCA_036873755.1 Hanleya hanleyi | reverse complement strand
TGAGGAACCCAGCACCAGCGGGAACCACTCTGACGCCCGTAGAGGGAGCCCACGCCTCCCGGCGGATGCCATGGGCCCTTACCGCCTTACTAGGAACATCCTCTGTCGCACTGAGCGCCACACTGCGCACTCAGCCTTTCTTCAACACTGCCTTGACAAAAATAGGCCCCCACAGGCCTTCGCTTGCAGTGCAAGCCACAAGTGGGAAACAATGAAGACAACTTTATGCGTGAATGGAACGACATCCTGCTCACCGCCTCCCTGGTGCTCACTTCCCACCTCCTAGAGCACATTCTAACCCTGCAACGCAGCAGTCAACGGGACCTAGCCAAGGCCCGTGCGGACCTCACCAAACTCCTGCCCGATGCCAGGTCCAAATTGGAAGCCGATGCTGCCCTCTCTGCCATGGCTTCCAAAACCCGTAGAATGGCCACTCGCCAATTCGACGACAAAAAATCCAAATTGGATAAACCGGATCCTTTTTTAGGGGACAGACGGCCCAACCGAGGCCGCCCACAGCCACCACGGAGACGCCCACCCATGGGTCGCCAACAAGTCGGACGCCAGCAAGGACCACCACGCCGAACTGGGAACCGCCGCGGCAAGTCACCAATGATTCTGAAACTTTTACAGGCTCTTCTGGATTAAGACTTTTATCCGTTTCAAACACTCAATCGGACTCTGTAACCACACCCATCAGTAGTACAGAAAATACAAATCCTTCAGCTTACACCTCTGAGTTTGTTATTAATTTATCAGACGTTGAACTCACAATGAGTCAACGATCAGTTCTCTCTTTTGGCCTTAACTTCTGCCCCACCACCAAGGAGCCAGAAGTTAAAGCCATCCGAGATGGTTTAGAAGGTTTCTTTCGCCGCCTTAAACTTAAACTGTATTTCTCACAACCTGATCCTGGGTTCACACAGGCGCCCATGGACGCTCTTACCCGCAAATTCAAACCGAAAAGCACCTGGGAACCACCCTGTTCAGATGCTTGTCTCAATGCATTCATCAAGAAAGTACGCCTTGATCTTATGCACTCGAAACAAACTCGCCTGTTTTCGAGCAATATTACCCCTGACGAAGCTCTGGCTCTAGCAAACCTACAAGCGAACCCCCACATCGTCATTAAAAAAGCCGACAAGGGATCGGCCGTTGTAATCCTCAACACTAAGGACTATATCTCTGAAGCCAACCGACAATTGTCGGACACGGACTTCTACGTCAAAACTGACGATAACAGAACTGAGCACCACACCAATCTGATCAACTGTGAACTACAAAAACTTCTCAACAAAGATGAAATTGACACTAAAGTTTACAATGGACTTTACGTACAAAAAGCTAGAACCTCCAAATTCTACCTTTTACCTAAAATTCACAAAAATAGGGACAGGCAAAGTCCCAGGCAGACCCATTATTAGCGGGAATGGCTGCCCCACTGAGAAAATCAGCAGTTTCGTGGACGAACACATCAAACCACTAGTCAAATTGGTACCGTCCTACATCAAGGACACCACTGACTTCATATGTAAGGTTGAAGCACTACATCCGCTCCCAGAATCCTTCTTTCTGGTCACTATGGATGTCACTTCACTCTACACCAATATCCCCAACCACGAAGGTCTAGTTTCGGTCGCCAAAAGTCTCACACGACATCGACCCCCCTCAAAAATCTCCTATTCCAGTTTGCTCTCACTTCTCAAACTGGTTCTTCATTGCAACAACTTTAGTTTCAATGGGCAGAACTACCTCCAAGTTGGTGGTACTGCCATGGGCACGCGAGTAGCACCGTCTTATGCCAATCTCTTCATGGGAGTTTTGGAGAATAGGCTACTACCGCTCTCACCACTCCAACCTCTGGCTTACTTCAGGTTCATTGACGATATCTTTATGATTTGGCCACACAGTGAACAATCATTAGTGCAATTCATCAACTATATGAATGGTGCACATCCGACCATCAAATTCACAGCGGATTACTCACGTGAATCCGTCTGTTTCCTAGACACACGTGTCATTTTCGATCCCCAACAACACCGGATCAAATTTGACCTCTATACCAAACCCACTGACACACATAGCTATCTTCACTACACTAGTGATCATCCTTCCAACTGCAAGAAGGCCGGACCTTTTGGTCAGTTCCTACGCATTCGTAGGATATGCTCCGATCCACCAGACTTCCTCAAACACGCGGAAGCCATGATCCGTTTCTACACGATTCGGGGCTACCCTGAAAATGTTCTCTTGGATAGCCGCGATCGGGCACTCCAGCAGGATAGACACAGCCTTCTTCACCCGACGTCCACCCGGACAACAAGTGTCGCCCGCACGCCACTCATTCTTCCTTACAGTCAGTACGCCCATCGAATCCACAAGTTGGTTCGCAATGAATGGCCGATTCTGCAGGCCTCAGAAGCCTGCAGAAATGTCTTTGGGGAACCACCTCTACTAGCTTTTCGTCGAAACAACAACCTGAAAGACACCCTTGTCAGAGCCAAGATTTCGTACCCTCCACTTCAGAGGGGCGTCAGCGGCATGAGTTATGCAAACATGATAACTCCCTGCACCTACCGAAATTGCGCCTTTTGCCCCACTTTGATAAAAGAACGTTTTTTCACCAGCAGCCACACTGGCTTACGCTATCGAGCCAACCTCTTGGCTAATTGCTGCCCTCAGAATGTGATCTACCTCATTACGTGCACCCTTTGCTCCAAACAATATGTTGGAGAAACAAAACGCACGTTCCACGAGCGTATCCGTGAACATCTCAATGATACACGGAAACGCAGTGACAATCCGGCACCACGACATTTCTGGTCCCGAGGACACTCTGTCAATCACATCAGTTACCAAATTATTGAAGTACTGAAGACAGATCCGTCGCTTGAATCCAGCACCACTTTGCGTCGGCAACGTGAAGTTTATTGGATCTACCAGCTGCACACCAAAGCTCCAGTCAGCTTAAATGAAAAGGAGTAAACACACTTCGTTTTTTCTCTCTTTACTCTTTTACTCATCCTCCCCTCTGAGGATTGTCAGTGTAGGTTTGTACTTGTCCATCCTTCTATGTATTGCCAGTGTAGGTTTATGCTTGTCGTGCCTGCTTAGTATTGCCAGAGTGGGGTTGTACTTGTCCTTCCTTCTGAGGATTGTCAGTATAGGCTTGTACTTGTCCATCCTTCTAAGTATTGCCATTGTAGGTTTATATGCCGAATATTATTGCCAGTGTAGGTTTGTATTTGTCGTCCCTTCTGAGGATTGTCAGTGTAGGTTTGTACTTGTCCTTCCTTCTGAGGATTGTCAGTATAGACTTGTACTTGTCCTCCCCTGAGGATTTTCATTGTAGGTTTATACTTGTCATGTCCTTAGTATTGCCAGAGTAGGTTTGTACTTGTCCTTCCTTCTGAGGATTAAATTGTCAGTATATGCTTGTACTTGTCCATCCTTCTAAGTATTGCCATTGTAGCTAGGTTTATACTTGTCGTGCCTTCTTAGTATTGCCAGAGTAGCTTTGTACTTGTCCATCCTGTTAAGTATTGCCATTTTAGCTTTATACTTAACTTTTCCTCATAATTACCATTCATGGTTCACTTTCATACTTATCAAGTTGACATCAAAATTCTCTTTAAAGAGGTAGTAGCTTGATTTTAATTGTTCTGGTAAACTGAACATTATGATCACCTGCAACATTTTCCAAAGGTTTTTCATTCCATATAGTTTTGAATTCCATATAGGGACCAATATTGTTAGATTCTCAAATTCGGTCTAGTGAACAAGATGGAAATGAGAAATGACCGAGATGACGTCGGATAACGTGACCTGGTGTTCATGACGTCATGTTAGAAGGCATCACAGTACAATAAAAGTTCTATGACGTTGCAAAGCGTCATGTTCAGAATGCTGATGCGTGTTTTGCGACGTCATCTCAGGCACTGGAACCAAGTGCAGGTGCTGTCATGTTTTTCAGAGAATGTCAGAAATGTGATTTCATTGCCCGTGATATTAAAAATTTAGGTCACAGAAAAATGTTGACTATAGTTAATCTCAACTACTAAATATCTTTTATCGAAATATGTTATTTGCTGAATATTTTCTAAATGACGCTACTACCTCTTTAAGTACAATAACCCATACCTCGGGCATTAAATTGAAGCTGCAGCTGAATTTGCCATAAATGGATTTCACATTTCTCTGTTTGTTTGCAGGTACTGCTTGGACTAGTTGGTTTCTGTTGGGCTCCATTGTTATCTGTATCCCACTCTTCCTTCTGCTGAAGGAGAATTATGAACGATTGGACATTGATATTGAGGTGGCGCCACCTGACAAGCCATCTGTTTCAAATGCTAGTGGCTCTAATTACCAACAAAGATCGGTTCAAACCTGATGACTGCTATGTTCGTTCAGGCAACAATTAGACTTTTGTTGATTGAAGTGATCATTTGATTAAGAAAATACATTTTATGAAGAGACGAATGTTCAAAAAGGACTAATTGTTTGTACATTTAATGCATGATTACATCTCAAAAACATATTTTTAAAGGAAATCTATTCATCTAGGAATTTAAATATGCAATCATGTTGTGTAAGTTACTTGCAAGTTACAGTATGGACCACCTTGTGCAACATAACCCCTCACACTATATATAAGGATTTTTTATATAATTTTACTACTTTTGTTAAAAATCAGTTTTTACATATAAAACATGATCAAATGGTGTATTTATTACATAAATTTCCATGTATTTGCCAGAAAATAAATGTCATGCAAATGTTAACATACATTGTATAAAATATGTAAACATTCTTATAATTTATGTAAAATTCACATGTGAGCGTTTTTCCATCTTCTCGTTAGATTAAAGTACTTCATAATTAATGTATGTGGTGCTAGTTGTATGGTGCATGTTCGCAAGTTTTTCACCCCTGATGTCAACTATCACATCTCCTGGCCACTATGTGCTGTCCCACAGAAAATAATCCTTCCAGATTTTTAGCCCACCATCACCAGATGGTGGGCTGTTCAAATCACTTTTCGTCCGTGGTCCGTCGTCCGTCCGTCCGTCCGTCCGTAAACAATTCTTGTTATCGCGATTTCTCAGGAACTACTGCATGGATCTTTCTCAAATTTGGTACACAGGTTCCCCTTGGGGTCTAGTTGTGCAAGATAACTGGTCCGATTCGAAAATCCAATATGGCCACCAGGCAGCCATCTTGGATCATGAAACCTTATCACGATTTCTCAGGAACTACTGCATGGATCTTTCTCAAATTTGGTACACAGGCTCCCCTTGGGGTCTAGTTGTACAAGATACCTTTTCTGGTCCGATTCGAAAACCCAATATGGCCACCAGGCAGCCATCTTGGATTTCCTCATGAAACCTTGTTATCGCGATTTCTCAGAAACTCATGCATGGATCTTTCTCAAATTTGGTACACAGGTTTCCATTGGGGTCTAGTTATGCAAGATACCTTTTCTGGTCCGATTTGAAAATCCAATATGGCCACAAGGCAGCCATCTTGGATTTCCCCATGAAACCTCGTTATCGCGGTTTCTCAGGAGCTACTTCATGGATCTTTCTCAAATTTGGTACACAGGCTCCCCTTGAGGTCTGGTTATGCAAGATACCTTTTCTGGTCCGATTTGAAAATCCAATATGGCCACCAGGCAGCCATCTTGGATTTCTCCATGAAACTTTGTCATTTCTCAGGAAGTACTGCATAGATCTTTCTCAAATTTGGTACACAGATTCCCCTTGCGGTCTAGTTGTGCCAGATACCTTTTCTGGTCCGAATCGAAAATCCAATATGGCCACAAGGCGGCCATCTTGGATTTCCTCATGAAACCTTGTTATCGCGATTTCTCAGGAACTCCTGCATGGATCTTTCTCAAATTTGGTACACAGGTTTCCATTGGGGTCTAGTTATGCAAGGTACCTTTTCTGGTCCGATTCGAAAATCCAATATGGCCACCATCTTGGATTTCCCCATGAAACCTTGTTATCGCGGTTTCTCAGGAGCTACTTCATGGATCTTTCTCAAATTTGGTACACAGGCTCCCCTTGAGGTCTAGTTATGCAAGATACCTTTTCTGGTCCGATTTGAAAATCCAATATGGCCACCAGGCAGCCATCTTGGATTTCTTCATGAAACTTTGTTATCGTCATTTCTCAGGAAGTACTGCATGGATCTTTCTCAAATTTGGTACACAGGTTCCCCTTGCGGTCTAGTTGTGCCAGATACCTTTGCTGGTCCGATTCGAAAATCCAATATGGCCACCAAGCAGCCATTTTGGATTTTTCCATGAAAGTTTGTTATCGTCATTTCTCAGGAAGTACTTCATGGATCTTTCCCAAATTTGGTACACAGGTTCCCCTTAGAGTCTAGTTGTGCAAGATACCTTTTTCAGTACGAATCGAAAATCCAATATGGCCACCAGGCGGCCATCTAGGATTTCACCATGAAACTTTGTAAATGTGATTTCTCAGGAACTACTGCATGGATCTTTTTCAAAGTTGGTACACAGGTTCCCCTTGTCGTCTACAATAGTTGTACAAGATACCTTTTCTGGTCCGATTCGAAAATCCAATATGGCCAACAGGCGGCCATATTGGATTTTCTCATGCAACTTTGTTATCGTGATTTCTCAGGAAGTACTGCATGAATCTTCCTCAAATTTGGTACACAGTTGTGCAAGATACCTTTTTTGGTTCGATTCGAAAATCCAATATGGCCACCAGGTGGCCATCTTGAATTTCCCCTTGAAACGTAGTTATTGTGAATTCTCAGGAAATATTTCATGGATCTTTCCGAAATTTGGTACACAGGTCCCACATGGGGCCTATTTGTGCAAGATACCTTTTTGATCCAATTCGAAAATCCCAAGTTACGCTTCAAATTAATACGGTATTCCCGAGTTGTGACGTTGCATCACAAGAGTCGGCGGATCAAACGGTGGGGCATATTCTATATATTGACTATAGAGAATATCCATATCTTCACCTTCCATATCAAGGAGTTCAAATAATTCGGAATTAAAATGTATTTCTTCAAATTTTAAATCAGTTTTCTTTAGTCCATGCAGTTGCAAGTGAACTGCCCCACCCTTTCGTCTGCCGGCGGGTCAGCTACATGAAGGGACGTCACTCTTGTGACACAATGTCACAACTCGACAACTGTAGACTACTGCATGTTTCGATCCAAGGGAGATAATCAGGATTCAGACACTTTCAAATTCGAAGTTTCAACATTACTGCGCGGACCGGATTCCTTCAGTATTAAGTATTGTACCATCTTATTATTTTCGAGCATGGTATCTTAAAAGAGATATCTCAAACTAGTCCAGTAAACAGAACAGAATTAGCATTCGTTCCTAATTATAAAATCTTAAGTATGCCAAAGTGTCAAAGAGATTTTTCTTCGCTTCCAGTACCCGATGATGACACGTGCAAAAAAATAAATAAAATAAAAATACTACAAAACGAAGACGAAGGATCCTCCGTACATATACATTCACTTTCAGACTAACTTTGCTCATTTCTCTTGTACTATAACAACCGACATAAGAACAGTTTCTAGAAATCTTGAAACTCCTGAAACTTAGACAGATTATATCTTGGTGTTTTCTAGTGTCCCTTTTACTTTTCGATCTTTTTTTGCTCAGATTCAAAATTCTGTAAACAAACTTACAAATCAATCGTTCGTTCTTAGTAACAATGGACAAAAAGATCCTCTTGTTATTAGCTTACAATTATCGGACAATGGTGGGCGCCAAGATCCTTCAGGATCTCTCGTTTGAACAAGTGATTAGTCTGCTTTATTCTAACATCTAACATTGAATTTTGGTTTGTGGATTAATTATAAGCAGGATTACCATATTCATATTTGTAAGTAATTCCAAGTGATTGTCAGTCATGGCAAGCAATGGTAAGTAAAGTGCTAGTAATACTTTACAGTCCAGAAGTTCTTGCAATCCAGTTCTTTATTTTAAGAAATAAAAGTTCTGGAGTGAGGATTGGGTTATCTATGTAGATAAGGACTGCCTGTTATACTGTATAGTATTCCAATCTGTTTAATGGGATAACAACTACAACACTGAGACAGTTGGCACTTCCGATTCAATTTGTGATATCACATCCATGGTTTTGTTCAGGTGTGAAGTAAACAAATTTGTTAGTGATTATTTCTTAACTTATTCTAGAACTACTAGAATCCTTGAAACTCAATGCAATAGAACAAGTAATTTATGTGAACTGTTTTATATCCTAGCACTGTGATGGAGAACTGTGTACTTATTTGTTATTAGATTGGTAGGATAGCCATGCTAGTGTGGTGAATATTAAAATCACCTTTAAACTAATTTAATGCAGCATAAATTAGTCACTAAGGTGCTACCCTAGCTGAATATTTCATGTTAGTAGATTGATTACTTATTTCATGTACGGTACAGTAGAACCTGCTGACTTTTTTGTGATTATGGTAATTTCCCTAATAATTCGATCACCGGAAGTACAGCAAAAATGGCATATATCTGGCTATATTCTTCGTGGCACCAGCTACAAAGTGTCGCAGTTTGTCATTATATGACTTTTCTTCAATTTAAAAGAAGAATGGGAATTTTAGTGTTTCTCTGTGTTTGAATAACCGAGTTTAAAAGTGAACTTCCTGTGATTGAATTATTAGGGGAATTACCATACCAGGATTTCATTCCATATATTGTAGATCATACATTTTTAAATCATTGTAGAATTTATTGCAATGCCCCCCTCCCCTTTTTTGACAAACATTTATTGAAGATATGAGATTGCAAGGCCATCATACCTAAATACTTATGATAATGTTGCATCATTGTGAAAAGAGGATGTATCTGGAATGACACCATGAAGGGAATGATCTTAGATTGTCCACTTCCTCTTAAAGTGGACACTGGTCAAATTGAGTGGAAGTTAGCTTAATCTTTCAAACCAAACACTATCCAATGTGATAGATAATGGTTGATGTGGAAGAAAAAATGGACTCTGGTGTCTTGAATTTAGACCTTTATATAATCGACTTTACAGTTGAAAATTTTTTAATTTATTTTAAATAATATTTTGATGTTAGTCTCCTAGCATTTAGAATCAAATAATAGACTCCATTACTGAGTGATTTCAAATAGGAATCCAACAGGTTTTTTCTAGCTTTCTTGTGCTGTGATTATATGAATGTATAGGCCAGATTGTATTTTATTAGAGAAATGTACAAATTGTTTTGTAATTGTTCAGATCAGATCCGTGTTTTTTTATCCCATGATTGATTGCACAGGTAGTAAATCATGTCTGTTAAATATTTTTAAACTTTATTTATCAATATTGCTTCTTGTGATATAGCTCATCTGAAATTCTTTTAATCTCATATACATGTATTTTGGATACTTAGATTTTTGTTTAACGAATTACAAAATAAATGAACATGTATGCAAATAAGTGACTGTGTGGTTATGCTTGTGCTGAAAATAAGGCCAGTTCACCTGTACAGAAAATCTCTGATTAGCTGGATATTGTCTATCAAACACTATGGAATGATTTTTTTAATAGCAAATATGTGCAATGATGTGTTCACCCCAAATGCATACTGAGAACTTGGTAAAATGAACACCAATGAGAAAGAAACCAGAACCTCAGTATATAAGACCGCACAAATATCTGGCTGGACTTGTGGGCAGTTGAAAGCACATGCCAACTCCATGTGACCGTATCAACGTCGATACGCGAGTTAATTTACCGCCGGGTTTTGGTGTGGTCCTAGATAAGATGGCTTCATTGGGGCCTTTTTCTATACTGCGTGTGAACAAGGCCCCGGCGCCAAGCCATTCACCACCAGCCGTATTTGTTGAGAAAATGCTGGATGGCCAGTATTTTCCAAAGCCGTTAGTCCTAAAAAAAAACAATAAATTAAGTAAAAATAAAACAATTCGATTCTGTATGATCTTACCTTTATATTCTGGTTTTCTGTATCAGAAAGTGTCCAATTTTAGCTTCACGGGTCTGCTGCGAAGCTAAAACTGGACAGTTTCTGATAAACAAGATTATCATCATCATGGTTGGTCCAATGAGAACCCCCGTTTGAGAAGCCACCATTGTTGAAACCTGGTCTCGCCCTTTTTCACAGTCTGTTTGCTCAGGGCCACACCTAAGCCGCTTTGGGCAGTCCAGGATACTGTAAAGACAACATGTGCCGGAGGAACTTTTTCGCATTTTTACGTACCCTATTTTCTGAGCCTCTGTGGGTGGTAACCCCATATGCTCTTCCAGCTGACGCTTGGTTTTCATGATGGCGTTTTGGGTAGGATCTCTCTTCGTTTCTAGCAGTGGGGATCCCGGGGATTGACCTGGGGTGTCATTGTGCACATTCAGACTCTCAGAGAGATTGTCGGAGGCGACTAACTGGGGCACCCGTGGGATTTCCGGGTGTGAAAAGGAATAGGACCCCACCCGTGGGGTCTTGGGTGTTAAAAGGAATAGGACCCTACCCGTGTGGTTTCCGGGTGTGAAAAGGAATAGAAACGTCGTGATATGACTGAAATAGTGTTGAAAGCGACGTTAAATCATATTCACTCACTCACTCAAATAGATAACTCCTCTGATGTTAATGGATGGGTATCGAGGACGTCTGATGGAATAAACGTCTCAACATCTGGTGAACCTGATAAATGCAAGAATAACCAGAAAAACTAACCTGTGATGCCCGACGTCGAACGGCTAAATTTCTCACCAAAACAATGAACCTACAAATATTTGTCGAATGACATGTACAGAGGGTGGGCCTCGGGGGACTAACAGTCCACCAGCAGAATCCTACCATTTACAGGTAATAAATTGGAGTGATGTGCAAGAGGTGGGAATAAACGACTTAAAAGCAACCGTACGACTCCACTGGAAGCTTCTCTCGTCACCTCACATTCAGTGCCGAGAGCTGATGTCATCGCAGCTCCACTTCCCTTATATGTGTTGTAATTTTTACCTGTATATGGCGAGATTCTGCTGGTGGACGTTTGGTCCCCGAGGCCCGCCCCCTGTACAGACCTTTTGGTCTTTGATATATGTTGGCATTTGTGGGAAGTTGATGCTGGGTCGACATCGGGCCTTACAGACTAGTCTTTTGTGTTAAATGCCGTCATTTTCATCTGACGACGATACAGCTCACCAATTTCCAGTGTACGAGTTGTCACAGCGAAACAACTCACCAATTACTAGTATACGAGTTGTCAGAGCATTTCCATCATAGCTCTCTAGATTTGTATCTAATACCGCTTATGCCATTGCTAGGGGCCGTGTGGTCATATCATCCAAGTTGCCACATGAACAGGTACAATAAAAGCATACCTGAGATACAACACATATCACGAATCGTTAGATTCTTGGTATGTGCTTTAGAATTGGTTAACCGGAAGACTATACTGTGAAGTCATATAACTCTGTCAGTATGTCGGCACCTCTTCCCACTTCCCTTGTATGTGTTGTAATTTTTACCTGTATATGGCGAGATTCTGCTGGTGGACGTTTGGTCCCCGAGGCCCGCCCCCTGTACAGACCTTTTGGTCTTTGATATATGTTGGCATTTGTGGGAAGTTGATGCTGGGTCGACATCGGGCCTTACAGACTAGTCTTTTGTGTTAAATGCCGTCATTTACATCTGACGACGATACAGCTCACCAATCTCCAATGTACGAGTTGTCACAGCGAAACAACTCACCAATTACCAGTATACGAGTTGTCAGAGCATTTCCATCATAGCTCTCTAGATTTGTATCTAATACCGCTTATGCCGGTGCTAGGGGCCGTGTGGTCATATCATCCAAGTTGCCACATGAACAGGTACAATAAAAGCGTACCTGAGATACAACACATATCACGAATCGTTAGATTCTTGGTATGTGCTTTAGAATTGGTTAACCGGAAGACTATACTGTGAAGTCATATGACTCTGTCAGTATGTCGGCACCTCTTCCCACTTCCCTTATATGTGTTGTAATTTCACCTGTATATGGCGAGATTCTGCTGGTGGACGTTTGGTGCCCGAGGCCCGCCCCCTGTACAGACCTTTTGGTCTTCGATATATGTTGGCATTTGTGGAAAGTTGATGCTGGGTCGACATCGGGCCTTACAGACTAGTCTTTTGTGTTAAATGCCGTCATTTTCATCTGACGACGATACAGCTCACCAATTTCCAGTGTACGAGTTGTCACAGCGAAACACCTCACCAATTACCAGTATACGAGTTGTCAGAGCATTTCCATCATAGCTCTCTAGATTTGTATCTAATACCGCTTATGCCGGTGCTAGGGGCCGTGTGGTCATATCATCCAAGTTGCCACATGAACAGGTACGATAAAAGCGTACCTGAGATACAACACATATCACGAATCGTTAGATTCTTGGTATGTGCTTTAGAATTGGTTAACCGGAAGACTATACTGTGAAGTCATATGACTGTCAGTATGTCGGCACCTCTTCCCACTTCCCTTATATGTGTTGTAATTTCACTTGTATATGGCGAGATTCTGCTGGTGGACGTTTGGTCCCCGAGGCTCGCCCCCTGTACAGACCTTTTGATCTTTGATATATGTTGGCATTTGTGGGAAGTTGATGCTGGGTCGACATCGGGCCTTACAGACTAGTCTTTTGTGTTAAATGCCGTCATTATTTTCATCTGACGACGATACAGCTCACCAATTTCCAGTGTACGAGTTGTCACAGTGAAACAACTCACCAATTACCAGTATACGAGTTGTCAGAGCATTTCCATCATAGCTCTCTAGATTTGTATCTAATACCGCTTATGCCGGTGCTAGGGGCCGTGTGGTCATATCATCCAAGTTGCCACATGAACAGGTACAATAAAAACGTACCTGAGATACAACACATATCACGAGTCGTTAAGATTCTTGGTATGTGCTTTAGAATTGGTTAACCGGAAGACTATACTGTGAAGTCATATGACTCTGTCAGTATGTCGGCACCTCTTCCCACTTCCCTTATATGTGTTGTAATTTTTACCTGTATATGGCGAGATTCTGCTGGTGGACGATTGGTCCCCGAGGCCCGCCCCTTGTACAGACCTTTTGGTCTTTGATATATGTTGGCATTTGTGGGAAGTTGATGCTGGGTCGACATCGGGCCTTACAGACTAGTCTTTTGTGTTAACTGCCGTCATTTTCATCTGACGACGATACAGCTCACCAATTTCCAGTGTACGAGTTGTCACAGCGAAACAACTCACCTATTACCAGTATACGAGTTGTCAGAGCATTTCCATCATAGCTCTCTAGATTTGTATCTAATACCGCTTATGCCGGTGCTAGGGGCCGTGTGGTCATATCATCCAAGTTGCCAAATGAACAGGTACAATAAAAGCGTACCTGAGATACAACACATATCACGAATCGTTAGATTCTTGGTATGTGCTTTAGAATTGGTTAACCGGAAGACTATTCTGTGAAGTCATGTGGCTCTGCCAGTATGTCGGCACCTCTTCCCACTTCCCTTATATGTGTTGTAATTTTTACCTGTATATGGCGAGATTCTGCTGGTGGACGTTTCCTTCCCGAGGCCCGCCCCTTGTACAGACCTTTTGGTCTTTGATATATGTTGGCATTTGTGGAAAGTTGATGCTGGGTCGACATCGGGCCTTACAGACTAGTCTTTTGTGTTAAATGCCATCATTATCATCTGACGACGATACAGCTCACCAATTTCCAGTGTACGAGTTGTCACAGCGAAACAACTCACCAATTACCAGTATACGAGTTGTCAGAGCATTTACATCATAGCTCTCTAGATTTGTATCTAATACCGCTTATGCCGGTGCTAGGGGCCGTGGTCATATCATTCAAGTTGCCACATGAACAGGTACAATAAAAGCGTACCTGAGATACAACACATATCACGAATCGTTAGATTCTTGGTATGTGCTTTAGAATTGGTTAACCGGAAGACTATACTGTGAAGTCATATGACTCTGTCAGTATGTCGGCACCTCTTCCCACTTCCCTTATATGTGTTGTAATTTCACTTGTATATGGCGAGATTCTGCTGGTGGACGTTTGGTCCCCGAGGCCCGCCCCCTGTACAGACCTTTTGGTCTTTGATATATGTTGGCATTTGTGGGAAGTTGATGCTGGGTCGACATCGGGCCTTACAGACTAGCCTTTTGTGTTAAATGCCGTCATTATTTTCATCTGACGACGATACAGCTCACCAATTTCCAGTGTACGAGTTGTCACAGCGAAACAACTCACCAATTACCAGTATACGAGTTGTCAGAGCATTTCCATCATAGCTCTCTAGATTTGTATCTAATACCGCTTATGCCGGTGCTAGGGGCCGTGTGGTCATATCATCCAAGTTGCTACATGAACAGGTACAATAAAAGCGTACCTGAGATACACACATATCACGAATCGTTAGGATTCTTGGTATGTGCTTTAGAATTGCTAACCGGAAGACTATACTTCCTCGTGAAGTCATATGACTCTGTCAGTATGTCGGCACCTCTTCCCACTTCCCTGCTATGTGTTGTAATTTCACCTGTACATGTATATGGCGAGATTCTGCTGGTGGCCGTTTGGTCCCCGAGGCCCGCCCCCTGTACAGATCTTTTGGTCTTTGATATATGTTGGCATTTGTGGAAAGTTGATGCTGGGTCGACATCGGGCCTACAGACTAGTCTTTTATGTTAAATGCCGTCATTTTCATCTGACGACGACGATACAGCTCACCAATCCCCAGTGTACGAGTTGTCACAGAGACACAGCTCACCAATTACCAATATACGAGTTGTCAGAGCATTTTCCATCATAGCTCTCTAGATTTGTATCTAATACCGCTTATGCCGGTGCTAGGGGCCGTGTGGTCATGTCATCCAAGTTGCCACATGAACAGGTACAATAAAGGCGTACCTGAGATACAACACATATCACGAATCGTTAGATTCTTGGTATGTGCTTTAGAATTGGTTAACCGGAAGACTATACTGTGAAGTCATATGACTCTGTCAGTATGTCGGCACCTCTTCCCACTTCCCTTATATGTGTTGTAATTTTTACCTGTATATGGCGAGATTCTGCTGGTGGACGTTTCGTCCCCGAGGCCCGCCCCCTGTACAGACCTTTTGTTCTTTGATATATGTTGGCATTTGTGGGAAGTTGATGCTGGGTCGACATCGGGCCTTACAGACTAGTCTTTTTGTGTTAAATGCTGTCATTTTCATCTGACGACGATACAGCTCACCAATTTCCAGTGTACGAGTTGATGTCACAGCGAAACAACTCACCAATTACCAGTATACGAGTTGTCAGAGCATTTCCATCATAGCTCTCTAGATTTGTATCTAATACCGCTTATGCCGGTGCTAGAGGCCGTGTGGTCATATCATCCAAGTTACCACATGAACAGGTACAATAAAAGCGTACTCTGAGATAACATTATATCACGAACGTTAGGATCTTGGTATGTGCTTGTGAATTGGTTAACCGGAAGACTATACTGTGAAGTCATATGACTCTGTCAGTATGTCGGCACCTCTTCCCACTTCCCTTATATGTGTTGTAATTTTACCTGTATATGGCGAGATTCTGCTGGTGGACGTTTCGTCCCCGAGGCCCGCCCCCTGTACATACCTTTTGGTCTTTGATATATGTTGGCATTTGTGGGAAGTTGATGCTGGGTCGACATCGGGCCTTACAGACTAGTCTTTTGTGTTAACTGCCGTCATTTTCATCTGACGACGATACAGCTCACCAATTTCCAGTGTACGAGTTGTCACAGCGAAACAACTCACCAATTACCAGTATACGAGTTGTCAGAGCATTTCCATCATAGCTCTCTAGATTTGTATCTAATACCGCTTATGCCGGTGCTAGGGGCCGTGTGGTCATATCATCCAAGTTGCCACATGAACAGGTACAATAAAAGCGTACCTGAGATACAACACATATCACGAATCGTTAGATTCTTGGTATGTGCTTTAGAATTGGTTAACCGGAAGACTATACTGTGAAGTCATATGACTCTGTCAGTATGTCGGCACCTCTTCCCACTTCCCTTATATGTGTTGTAATTTTTACCTGTATATGGCGAGATTCTGCTGGTGGACGATTGGTCCCCGAGGCCCGCCCCTTGTACAGACCTTTTGGTCTTTGATATATGTTGGCATTTGTGGGAAGTTGATGCTGGGTCGACATCGGGCCTTACAGACTAGTCTTTTGTGTTAAATGCCGTCATTTTCATCTGACGACGATACAGCTCACCAATTTCCAGTGTACGAGTTGTCACAGCGAAACAACTCACCAATTACCAGTATACGAGTTGTCAGAGCATTTCCATCATAGCTCTCTAGATTTGTATCTAATACCGCTTATGCCGGTGCTAGGGGCCGTGTGGTCATATCATCCAAGTTGCCACATGAACAGGTACGATAAAAGCGTACCTGAGATACAACACATATCACGAATCGTTAGATTCTTGGTATGTGCTTTAGAATTGGTTAACCGGAAGACTATACTGTGAAGTCATATGACTCTGTCAGTATGTCGGCACCTCTTCCCACTTCCCTTATATGTGTTGTAATTTTTACCTGTATATGGCGAGATTCTGCTGGTGGACGTTTGGTCCCCGAGGCCCGCCCCTTGTACAGACCTTTTGGTCTTTGATATATGTTGGCATTTGTGGGAAGTTGATGCTGGGTCGACATCGGGCCTTACAGACTAGTCTTTTGTGTTAAATGCCGTCATTTTCATCTGACGACGATACAGCTCACCAATTTCCAGTGTACGAGTTGTCACAGCGAAACAACTCACCAATTACCAGTATACGAGTTGTCAGAGCATTTCCATCATAGCTCTCTAGATTTGTATCTAATACCGCTTATGCCGGTGCTAGGGGCCGTGTGGTCATATCAATCAGGTTGCCACATGAACAGGTACAATAAAAGCGTACCTGAGATACAACACATATCACGAATCGTTAGATTCTTGGTATGTGCTTTAGAATTGGTTAACCGGAAGACTATACTGTGAAGTCATATGACTCTGTCAGTATGTCGGCACCTCTTCCCACTTCCCTTATATGTGTTGTAATTTCACTTGTATATGGCGAGATTCTGCTGGTGGACGTTTGGTCCCCGAGGCTCGCCCCCTGTACAGACCTTTTGATCTTTGATATATGTTGGCATTTGTGGGAAGTTGATGCTGGGTCGACATCGGGCCTTACAGACTAGTCTTTTGTGTTAAATGCCGTCATTATTTTCATCTGACGACGATACAGCTCACTAATTTCCAGTGTACGAGTTGTCACAGCGAAACAACTCACCAATTACCAGTATACGAGTTGTCAGAGCATTTACATCATAGCTCTCTAGATTTGTATCTAATACCGCTTATGCCGGTGCTAGGGGCCGTGTGGTCATATCATCCAAGTTGCCACATGAACAGGTACAATAAAAGCGTACCTAAGATACAACACATATCACGAATCGTTAGATTCTTGGTGTGTGCTTTAGAATTGGTTAACTGGAAGACTATACTGTGAAGTCATATGACTCTGTCAGTATGTCGGCACCTCTTCCCACTTCCCTTATATGTGTTGTAATTTTTACCTGTATATGGCGAGATTCTGCTGGTGAACGTTTCGTCCCCGAGGCCCGCCCCCTGTACAGACCTTTTGGTCTTTGATATATGTTGGCATTTGTGGGAAGTTGATGCTGGGTCGACATCGGGCCTTACAGACAAGTCTTTTGTGTTAAATACCGTCATTTTCATCTGACGACGATACAGCTCACCAATTTCCAGTGTACGAGTTGTCACAGCGAAACAACTCACCAATTACCAGTATACGAGTTGTCAGAGCATTTCCATCATAGCTCTCTAGATTTGTATCTAATACCGCTTATGCCGGTGCTAGGGGCCGTGTGGTCATATCATCCAAGTTGCCACATAAACAGGTACGATAAAAGCGTACCTGAGATACAACACATATCACGAATCGTTAGATTCTTGGTATGTGCTTTAGAATTGGTTAACCGGAAGACTATACTGTGAAGTCATATGACTCTGTCAGTATGTCGGCACCTCTTCCCACTTCCCTTATATGTGTTGTAATTTTTACCTGTATATGGCGAGATTCTGCTGGTGGACGTTTCGTCCCCGAGGCCCGCCCCCTGTACAGACCTTTTGTTCTTTGATATATGTTGGCATTTGTGGGAAGTTGATGCTGGGTCGACATCGGGCCTTACAGACTTGTCTTTTGTGTTAAATGCCGTCATTTTCATCTGACGACGATACAGCTCACCAATTTCCAGTGTACGAGTTGTCACAGCGAAACAACTCACCAATTACCAGTATACGAGTTGTCAGAGCATTTCCATCATAGCTCTCTAGATTTGTATCTAATACCGCTTATGCCGGTGCTAGGGGCCGTGTGGTCATATCATTCAAATTGCCACATGAACAGGTACAATAAAAGCGTACCTGAGATACAACACATATCACGAATCGTTAGATTCTTGGTATGTGCTTTAGAATTGGTTAACCGGAAGACTATACTGTGAAGTCATATGACTGTCAGTATGTCGGCACCTCTTCCCACTTCCCTTATATGTGTTGTAATTTCACCTGTATATGGCGAGATTCTGCTGGTGGACGTTTGGTCCCCGAGGCCCGCCCCCTGTACAGACCTTTTGGTCTTTGATATATGTTGGCATTTGTGGGAAGTTGATGCTGGGTCGACATCGGGCCTTACAGACTAGTCTTTTGTGTTAACTGCCGTCATTTTCATCTGACGACGATACAGCTCACCAATTTCCAGTGTACGAGTTGTCACAGCGAAACAACTCACCTATTACCAGTATACGAGTTGTCAGAGCATTTCCATCATAGCTCTCTAGATTTGTATCTAATACCGCTTATGCCGGTGCTAGGGGCCGTGTGGTCATATCATCCAAGTTGCCAAATGAACAGGTACAATAAAAGCGTACCTGAGATACAACACATATCACGAATCGTTAGATTCTTGGTATGTGCTTTAGAATTGGTTAACCGGAAGACTATACTGTGAAGTCATATGACTCTGTCAGTATGTCGGCACCTCTTCCCACTTCCCTTATATGTGTTGTAATTTCACCTGTATATGGCGAGATTCTGCTGGTGGGCGTTTGGTCCCCGAGGCCCGCCCCCTGTACAGACCTTTTGGTCTTTGATATATGTTGGCATTTGTGGAAAGTTGATGCTGGGTCGACATCGGGCCTTGCAGACTAGTCTTTTGTGTTAAATGCCGTCATTATTTTCATCTGACGACGATACAGCTCACCAATTTCCAGTGTACGAGTTGTCACAGCGAAACAACTCAACAATTACCAGTATACGAGTTGTCAGAGCATTTCCATCATAGCTCTCTAGATTTGTATCTAATACCGCTTATGCCGGTGCTAGGGGCCGTGTGGTCATATCATCCAAGTTGCCACATGAACAGGTACAATAAAAGCGTACCTGAGATACAACACATATCAAAAATCGTTAGATTCATGGTATGTGCTTTAGAATTGGTTAACCGGAAGACTATACTGTGAAGTCATATGACTCTGTCAGTATGTCGGCACCTCTTCCCACTTCCCTTATATGTGTTGTAATTTTTTCCTGTATATGGCGAGATTCTGCTGGTGGACGTTTCGTCCCCGAGGTCCGCCCCCTGTACAGACCTTTTGGTCTTTGATATGTTGGCATTTGTGGGAAGTTGATGCTGGGTCGACATCGGGCCTTACAGACTAGTCTTTTGTGTTAAATGCCGTCATTTTCATCTGACGACGATACAGCTCACCAATTTCCAGTGTACGAGTTGTCACAGCGAAACAACTCACCAATTACCAGTATACGAGTTGTCAGAGCATTTCCATCATAGCTCTCTAGATTTGTATCTAATACCGCTTATGCCGGTGCTAGGGGCGTGTGGTCATATCATCCAAGTTGCCACATGAACAGGTACAATAAAAGCGTACCTGAGATACAACACATATCACGAATCGTTAGATTCTTGGTATGTGCTTTAGAATAAGTTAACCGGAAGACAAAACTGTGAAGTCATATGACTCTGTCAGTATGTCGGCACCTCTTCCCACTTCCCTTATATGTGTTGTAATTTCACCTGTATATGGCGAGATTCTGCTGGTGGACGTTTGGTCCCCGAGGCCCGCCCCCTGTACAGACCTTTTGGTCTTTGATATATGTTGGCATTTGTGGAAAGTTGATGCTGGGTCGACATCGGGCCTTACAGACTAGTCTTTTGTGTTAAATGTCGTCATTATCATCTGACGACGATACAGCTCACCAATTTCCAGTGTACGAGTTGTCACAGCGAAACAACTCACCAATTACCAGTATACGATTTGTCAGAGCATTTCCATCATAGCTCTCTAGATTTGTATCTAATACCGCTTATGCCGGTGCTAGGGGCCGTGGTCATATCATTCAAGTT
>JAVTVY010046383.1:0-20915 GCA_036873755.1 Hanleya hanleyi | reverse complement strand
AAAAACAAAGCCGCGCGCCGCCCTGAAATTAAAAGTAAGGTATAGGTACGTACACGGTCTTTCAGAATAGGGTAATATCAGAGCGGCGCGCAGTTTAGTTTAGACAAAAAGTCCATAAATTATACCCCTCTACATAGTATATTTTTTTCATATTGTTCAATGTTTCGAGATAGCGTATAAAAAAGCAAAGCCGCCCGCCGCCTTGAAATTAATGGTATGGTGTAGCTGTATACAGGCTTGTTCAGAATAGTGTACATCTACAGCAGCGCGCCGCATTATTTTAAAGAAAAGTCGAGAAATCATATCACAACTCGTTATTTTTTAAAATTTGTTTTAAAGATTAAAAATTTATACAAAAAAAAACAAAGCCGCGTGCCGCCTCGAAATTAATGTTATGGTGTAGACACGTACACAGTCTTTCAGAATAGAGTAAAATCAGAGCGGCGCGCAGTTAAGTTTAGACGAAAAGTCTATCAATTTTACCCCTCTACATAGTTCATAATATATCTCTTTTCATATTTTTTACTACACTCGAAATAGCATATAAAATAACTAAGCCGCGCGCCACCCTGAAATTGATGGTATGATGTAGCTGTATACATGCTTGTTCAGAATAGCGTACATCTACAGCGGCGCTCTGCTTAGTATTAAAGGAAAGTCGAGCAATATCACAACTCATTTTTTTTAAATTTATTTTAAAGGTGGAAAATTTATATATAGAAAATAAGACCGCGCTCCGCTCTGAAATTAATACTATGGTGTAGCTACCCACCTGGTCGGCGCGTAGCATAGTTTAGACGAAAAGTCCACCAATTATACTTCTTTTCATAATATATCGTTTTTCCTATTTTTACTGTTTCGAGATGGAATATAAAAAACAAAGACGCGCGCCGCCCTAAAATTAATGGTATGCTATAGCTGTAGACAGCCTTGTTCAGAATAGTGTAGATCCGCAGCGGCGCGCCCTATAGTTTTAAAGAAAATTCGATAAATTATAAAACTCATTATTATTTTTTTAATTTATTTTTAAAGTTTAAAATTTATATATTAAAAACAAAACCGCGCTCCGCTCTGAAATTACTGATATGCTTTAGCTACATACATGGTCTTTCAGAATAGGGTAAAATCAGACCGGCGCGCAGCTTAGTCTAGACGAAAAGTCCATCATTTATATCTCTCTTCATAGAATATCTTTTTTTCATTTTTCTTATTGTTTCGTGATAATAAATCATAAAAAAACGCCGCGCGCCGCCCTGTAGCTATGTACACGGTCTTTCAGAATAGAGTAAATTCAGAGCGGCGCGCAGCTTAGTTTAGACGAAATGTCCATCAATTATACCACTCTTCATATTTTTTACTTTTTCTATATAGTATATAAAAAAGCAAAGCCGTGTGCCGCCCTAAAATTAATGGTATGGTGTAGCTCTATACAGACTTGTTCAGAATAGTGTAGATACACAGCGGCGCGTCGCTTTATTAAAAAAAGTGGAGAAATTATACCACAACTCGTTATTTTTTTAAAGTAATTTTAAAGGTTAAAAATTTATATATAAAAAAAACAAAAGCCGCGCGCCGTTCTGAAATTAATGGTATGATGTAGCTACGTACACGGTCTTTTAGAATACAGTAAAATCAGAGCGGCGCGCAGCTTATTTTAGACGTAAAGTCCATCAATTATGCCTCTCTGCATAATATATCGTTTTTTAAAATATTTTTTTCACTGTTTCCAGATAGAATATAAAAAAAAACACAAAGGCGTCTATTTCAAATTACCTTTGCAGTGTAGCTAGATATATGTTTTTTCAGGGTGTTTCACAGTCAAACCAGGCTCTAGTCAGAAATGTATACCCGCAGCACAATCCCTGTAAGCGAAAAGACGTTAATATTGGACAAAATCGGTGATAAGTAGGATTTGTATTCATCCCACAACTCAGGCAAGCAAGATAAATGGCTAAGATGAGCAAAATTGGGTCAAACCAGGCGTTCTATAGATATGAGACGAATCGGCATTTCATATGTCGAAAATCCATTGAATGTCCAATATCAAACGAATATCCATAGAATATCCAACGAATATTTTTGAATATTTAACCTTTGTAAACCGAACCTGTGAAATCCGAATGTCCAATATCCAATATCCAATATCAAACTCACTTCACACGACTAACTGAAGACTCCATCTTGTAGCCAGTGACATACTCTCTCAACGTGCCTATTTTCAAGTTCCAAGCATTTATGTTTTCGGCTGTGGCAAGCTAGACCGCTAATCAGATAGGCCAGACCGATATTCAGACAGACATGTAAACGGTCGTTCATAGTAGCGCCCCCTGGCGCCCGATAAAGGAAATGAAGACTCCATCTTTTGGCCGATGTCATGCTCTCTCGACATGGCTATTTTTAAGTTCCAAGCATTTATATTTTCGGCTCTGACAAGCTAGACCGCTATTCAGATAGGCCAGACCGCTATTCAGATAGGTCAGACCGCTATTCAGACCGGCATGTAAACGGTCATTCGTAGTAGAGCCCCCTAGCGTCTGATGTAGGGACTGATGACTAACTTGTAGCCCATGAAATACTCTCTCATTATACCTATTTATAAGTTCGAAGTGTATATATTATTGTCTGTGGCGATCTAGACCGCTATTCAGATATGCCAGACCGCTATTCAGACCGGCATGTAAACGGTCATTCGTAGTAGCCCCCACTAGCATCCGATGTAGGGACTGAAGACTCCAACTTGTAGCCAATGAAATACTCTCTCACTATACCTATTTCTAAGTTCGAAGTGTATATATTATTGTCTCTGGCGATCTAGACGGCTATTCAGATATGTGAGACCGCTATTCAGACGGGCATGTAAACGGTCATTCATAGTAGCGCCCCCTGGCGCCCAATAAAGGAACTGAAGACTTCATCTTTTAGCCGATGGCATGCTCTCTCGACATGCCTATTTTTAAGTTCCAAACATTTATATTTTCGGCTCTGAGCAGCTAGACCGCTATTCAGATAGGCCAGACCGCTATTCAGATAGGTCAGACCGCTATTCAGACCGGCATGTAAACGGTCATTCGTAGTAGCGCCTCAGCGTCCGATTAGGACTTAAAGATCTTAAACTTGTAGCCACGAAATACTCTCTCATTATACCTAATATTTATAAGTTCGAAGTGTTTATATTGTCTCCGGCGATCTAGACTGCTATTCGGATAAGATGTGGTGACCGGCCATTCAGACGGGACATGTAAACGGTCGTTCGTAGCGCCTCCTAGTGTCCGATGTAGGATGTAGATGACTCCAACTTGTAGCCCACGAAACTCTCTCATTATACATATTACAAGTTCGAAGTGTATAAGAGCTATTGGTTCTGGCGATCTGTGACTCCGCCGGTATCAGATATGCTTGACCCCATCACCGGCATGTAAACGGTCATTCGTAGTAGCGCCCCCTAGCGTCCGATGTAGGGACCGAAGACTCCAACTTGTAGCCCATAAAATACTATCTCATTATACCTATTTATAAGTTCAAAGTGATTATATTATTGTCTCTGGCGATCTAGACCGCTATTCAGATAGGCTAGACCGCTATTCAGACCGACATGTAAACGGTCATTCATAGTAGCGCCCACCTGGCGCCCGATAAAGGAACTGAAGACTCGATCTTTTAGCCGATGGCATGATCTCTCGACATGCCTCTTTTTAAGATCCAAACATTTATATTTTCGGCTCTGACAAGCTAGACCGCTATTCAGATAGGCCAGACCGCTATTCAGATAGGTCAGACCGCTTTTCAGACCGGCATGTAAACGATCATTCGTAGTAGCGCCCCTAGCGTCCGATGTAGGGACTGATGACTCCAACTTGTAGCCCATGAGATATTCTCTCATTATGCCTATTTATAAGTTCGAAGTGTATATATTATTGTCTCTGGCGATCTAGACCGCTATTCGGATATGCCAGACCGCTATTCAGACCGACATGTAAACGGTCATTCATAGTAGCGCCCACCTGGCGCCCGATAAAGGAACTGAAGACTCGATCTTTTAGCCGATGGCATGCTCTCTCGACATGCCTATTTTTAAGATCCAAACATTTATATTTTCGGCTCCGACAAGCTAGACCGCTATTCAGATTGGTCAGACCGCTATTCAGACCGGCATGTAAACGATCATTCGTAGTAGCGCCCCCTAGCGTCCGATGTAGGGACTGAAGACTCCAACTTGCAGCTAATGAGATACTCTCTCATTATACCTATTTATAAGTTCGAAGTGTTTATATTATTGTCTCTGGCGATCTATACCGCTATTCGGATAAGACAGACCGCTATTCAGACCGACATGTAAACGGTCGTTCGTAGTAGCGCCTCCTAGTGTCCGACGTAGGGACTGATGACTCCAACTTGTCGCCCACGAAATACTCTCTCATTATACCTATTTATAAGTTCGAAGTGTATATATTATTGTCTCTGGCGATCTAGACCGCTATTCAGATATGCCAGACCCCTATTCAGACCGGCATGTAAACGGTCATTCGTAGTAGAGCCCCCTAGCGTCCGATGTAGGGACCGAAGACTCCAACTTGTAGCCCATAAAATACTATCTCACTATACCTATTTATAAGTTCGAAGTGTTTATATTATTGTCTCTGGCAATCTAGACCGCTATTCAGATAGGACAGACCGCTATTCAGACCGACATGTAAACGGTCATTCATAGTAGCGCCGCCTGTCGCCCGATAAAGGAACTGAAGACGGCATCTTTTAGCCGATGGCATGCTCTCTCGACATGCCTATTTTTAAGATCCAAGCATTTATATTTTTGGCTCTGACAAGCTAGACCGCTATTCAGATAGGCCAGACCGCTATTCAGATAGGCCAGACCGCTATTCAGTCCGGTATGTAAACGGTCATTCGTAATAGCGCCCCCTAGCGCCCGATGTAGGGACTGATGACTCCAGCTTGAAGCCCATGAAATACTCTCTCACTATACCTATTTATAAGTTCGAAGTGTATATATTATTGTCTCTGGCGATCTAGACCGCTATTCAGATATGCCAGACCCCTATTCAGACCGGCATGTAAACGGTCATTCGTAGTAGCGCCCCCTAGCGTCCGATGTAGGGACCGAAGACTCCAACTTGTAGCCCATAAAATACTATCTCATTATACCTATTTATAAGTTCAAAGTGATTATATTATTGTCTCTGGCGATCTAGACCGCTATTCAGATAGGCTAGACCGCTATTCAGACCGACATGTAAACGGTCATTCATAGTAGCGCCCACCTGGCGCCCGATAAAGGAACTGAAGACTCGATCTTTTAGCCGATGGCATGCTCTCTCGACATGCCTCTTTTTAAGATCCAAGCATTTATATTTTCGGCTCTGACAAGCTAGACCGCTATTCAGATAGGCCAGACCGCTATTCAGATAGGTCAGACCGCTATTCAGACCGGCATGTAAACGATCATTCCTAGTAGCGCCCCCTAGCGTCCGATGTAGGGACTGAAGACTCCAACTTGTAGCTAATGACATACTCTCTCACTATACCTATTTATAAGTTCGAAGTGTTTATATTATTGTCTCTGGCGATCTAGACCGCTATTCGGATAAGACAGACCGCTATTCAGACCGACATGTAAACGGTCGTTCGTAGTAGCGCCCCCTAGTGTCCGATGTAGGGACCGATGACTCCAACTTGTAGCCCACGAAATACTCTCTCATTATACCTATTTATTACCTATTTATAAGTTCGAAGTGTATATATTATTGTCTCTGGCGATCTAGACCGCTATTCAGATATGCCAGACCCCTATTCAGACCGGCATGTAAACGGTCATTCGTAGTAGCGCCCCCTAGCGTCCGATGTAGGGACCGCAGACTCCAACTTGTAGCCAATAAAATACTATCTCACTATACCTATTTATAAGTTCGAAGTGTTTATATTATTGTCTCTGGCGATCTAGAACGCTATTCAGATAGGACAGACCGCTATTCAGACCGACATGTAAACGGTCATTCATAGTAGCGCCCACCTGGCGCACGATAAAGGAACTGAAGACTCGATCTTTTAGCCGATGGCATGCTCTCTCGACATGCCTATTTTTAAGATCCAAACATTTATATTTTCGGCTGTGACAAGCTAGACTGCTATTCAGATAGGCCAGACCGCTATTCAGATAGGTCAGACAGCTATTCAGACCGTCATGTAAACGATCATTCGTAGTAGCGCCCCCTAGCATCCGATGTACGGACTGAAGACTCCAACTTGTAGCTAATGAGATACTCTCTTATTATTCCTATTTATAAGTTCGAAGTGTTTATATTATTGTCTCTGGCGATCTAGACCGCTATTCGGATAAGACAGACCGCTATTCAGACCGACATGTAAACGGTCGTTCGTAGTAGCGCCCCCTAGTGTCCGATGTAGAGACTGATGACTCCAACTTGTAGCCCACGAAATATTCTCTCATTATACCTATTTATAAGTTCGAAGTGTATATATTATTGTCTCTGGCGATCTAGACCGCTATTCAGATATTCCAGACCCCTATTCAGACCGGCATGTAAACGGTCATTCGTAGTAGCGCCCCCTAGCGTCCGATATAGGGACCGAAGACTCCAACTTGTAGCCAATAAAATACTATCTCATTGTCACGGATAATTATATTCGTGGTGTAATGCGGACGGGTGTTGCACCAAACAAATGAAACAGTGGAGTCCGTAATGATGAGGATTCTTTATTAGCAATTCAGACGTCTTAGTCCAGGCGAGAAACCTGAAAGGACAATCGGTAGACGTCGTGAAGACGCTCACACAAGACCGCTCTAACATGTATCTGCACACCTAATTACTATCAAAACAGATATCGTGGAGATATACGTGTAGATAGTTGCAATTAATAATAAGGTCTTACTTTATAATGATATCTACCGTCAACTAGTATTTATATATATTGGTCCGTGAGGAACAAACATTTGGCAAACATACAATAAAGTACCGTGGACAGAGTATAAACCACCTACCTGAAAGGACAATCGGTAGACGTCGTGAAGACGCTCACACAAGACCGCTCTAACATGTATCTGCACACGTAGAGGTCTAAGACAGGGGGTTTATATGCTGTCCCAGCCACGCAGTTTCAACAAATTTAGGCTAATCAACCCATTGTTATGCGACACAGAATAATTTGTAGTGGTAACAGACACGCGGAATAAATCCTACCGCCGATTGCTATATGAAAACGACATACCGTTGCGTAAATTAAGCGACCAATACGACTCGCGTTTACGCATGTTACATGAATGAATTAATGAGTGAAATTAGAATGATCATGGATGTCAGGGTTAGGAGGACTAAATGGCATGTGGTATGACAGACTAACATCAAACAAAATTAGAATAAAGTACCGGGTGACACTATCCCCCTCTTGGGGAAATATCGTCCCCGATATATACTTACACGTCCGATATATACTTACACGTGCCCGATATATATACTTACACGTGCCCGATATATATATACTTACACGCCTATACGTTAGTGGTTTTCAGTATCAGTCTCATCTTCATCTGAATTTGGACTTAAGTGACCCAGTCACCCGATGATAACCATTGTGGTTTCCTTCTAGTACGGCCCCACCGTCGCACTGGAGCTTGTATATGCTCCGGTTCCAGATCCGCTGTCGGTGAGTTACCAGGTGAGATATGTTCAGTCTGGACCTCCGATCTCGGAACAAACGCTGGCGCTGCTGGACGTAACAAGTTCGGATTTCGTCTGACTGGCATCCTCCCGAACGTAGTCTCCGATTCAGATTCAGATTCTGTTCCCGTAGATTCGTCACATGGTTGCTCTCGCAGTAGCCTTGAGCGTCGGGGTTGTCTGGGTATAGATGGTGCTAGATTAGTCGGACCTGGAAGAGACTGAACAGGTAAAAGTAAATTTCGATGCAACGTACGTTTTACCTTGCGGTCGCCGTCCTTTACCACTATGCACACGGGAATATCTTGGTTTGGCTGCGAGAGTACTCTGTAGGGAACCCTCTCCCAACGATTCGCAAGCTTGTGTACCCCTCTGACTCCAACATTCTTGACCAAGACCTGATCACCTGGCTTCAGGTTAGACTCGCGAACCTTCAAATCGTAGCGCTTCTTGTATTTAGAGGCCGATTTTTCTGCTTCGGAAGTTGCAACACGGTAAGCGAAATCAAGTCTCTTGCGCAGTTGATCAGCGTACGTGGTTCTGTCATATGTACCAGCCTCGTTCGGATTTATCCCCAGATAGGCGTCGATGGCTAACCGAGGGTGGCGTCCAAACATCAGGTAGAACGGGGACTGACCGGTACTCTCATGCTTTGCAGCGTTGTAAGCATGCACAAGCGCAGGGACGTAACTCTTCCAGTCACACTTCTGCTCGTCAGCAAGGGTGCCCAGCATGTTCAACAAGGTATGGTTGAATCTTTCACACATTCCATTGCCTTCTGGGTGGTAAGGAGTCGTCCGGCTCTTCTCTATACCTGTAACCTTACATAACTCTCTAATGACATTAGATTCAAAATTACGGCCCTGGTCACTATGAAGTTTCGCAGGAAAACCGTAATGTACAAAGAAATGGTCAAATAACATTCTGGCAGTTGTTTTAGCCGTCTGATTTGTTGTAGGGATAGCTTGGGCAAAACGAGTAAAGTGGTCAGTAATTACAAGGATACTTGAATAACCACCTCTAGAGGTTTCCAAGGACAAGTAATCCATACAAACTAATTCCATAGGTTGCGTTGTGGTTATAGTTACCAGTGGGGCCATCTTACCAGAATCACGAGACTTTCTGCAGATGCACCGCGTGCAGAAGCGTACCTTCCGTTCGACATCTTGTGCCATGCCTGCCCAGAAGAAGCGAGAACGCACCAATTCCAACGTCCGCTCACGACCTTGGTGTCCGACGTCATCATGGAGACCTTGAAGGACCATATCTCTGTACTCTGTTGGTAACACGACTTGGAATTGTAACCCACTATCTCGTTGTGTCTTACGATAGAGGACACCGTCCTTGAACATCAGTCTATCCCAGTTGTTCAGCAACAATCGCACGGCTCGTGTCTCGTTCGATCGTTGTCTCGTAGTCGGTTTCTTTCCCAACTGTAATAGGTGTACCACTCTCCCAATCACCTCGTCACGCAGCTATGCTTTCGACCATTCGACAGTCTCCGTCAACAAAGGGAGGCAAACCTGTGCAGCAGAGGTCGCAACTGGATAATCAGTCTCCGCTGGCATCGTGAAGCCTAAGGCTTCAACATACGGTTGATGATCATTCTTGTGGGCTCCTTGAGCAGCACAGATGGCCTTGATGACGTCATTTGTACACGTGGACATTCCCTCGTCATCGTCCTGGGTAAAACAAGGATGGCGGGATAAACCATCGGCGTCACAGTGCGATGGGCCGCTCTTATACTGTATGTCGAAGTCGTAGGTAGAGAGCTCGGCAAGCCACCGGTGGCCAGTTGCATCCAGCTTGGCTGTTGACAGAACATAAGTAAGTGGGTTGTTGTCAGTTTTTACATTAAATTTGTGACCATACAAATAATCATGAAATTTTTGACAAACAGCCCACTTCAAAGCAAGAAATTCCCTTTTGTAAGCGGAGTAGTTCTTTTCGGAGTGTTTCAAACCCCTCCCAGCATACGCTATAACTCTGTCGACGCCATCTTGGTGTTGGTAGAGAACGGCTCCCAAGCCGTCGACGTGGAGGATGAATGGCAGACTATAATCTGCATAGGCGAGCACTGGCGGCGTCGTTAACGCTTCGATGAGGGAATCAAACGCATGTTGGTGTCTCTCCTCCCAGCGCCATTGCGGACGCTTTGCGGACTTGTTTCCCTTTGATGGTTGACCGGTCAGCAAATCGTTCAAACACCGAGCGATTTTTGCGTAGTCCTTAACAAAACGCCTGTAGTACCCGGCAAACCCGAGAAACTTACGCAGTTCGTTGACGTTTTTCGGCGTGGGCCACTTCATCAAGGTTTCGATCTTATCAGCATCAGCCTCAATGCCATCCTTGGACACGATATGACCCAGATATTTTACACGGTCTCTGAAAAACTCGCACTTCGCTGGATTCAGTTTCAGGTTGTGTTTCTCCAAACATCGGAAAACGCATTCCAGTCGTTGAACGTGTTCTTCAAACGTCCGAGAAAATCTAATGACGTCATCCAGGTATATGAGACATTCTTTAAGGTTAAGATCTTTTAAACACTTTTCCATAAGGCGCTGGAATGTGGCGGGGGCGTTCGTCAACCCGAATGGCATTCGGTTGCATTCGTAGAACCCGAGCGGTCCTACCGAAAAAGCAGTCTTTTGTTTGTCGTCCTCCTTGACCTCCACTTGCCAGTATCCAGATCTAAGGTCAAGTTTAGAGAACCAAACTGACCCGGCCAGGCAATCCAACGTCTCGTCAATCCGAGGAAGGGCATAGGAGTCGCGCACCGTGCGGGAGTTCAGTTTCCTGTAGTCCAAACAGAATCTAAGGCTGTTGTCTGGCTTACGGACAAGCACGACGTTCGACGAGTATGGGCTGCTCGACTCCCGAATGGCACCACACGCCAACATCTTCTCCAAATGTACACGAACTTCCTCGTATAATGCTGGTGGTATTCTCCTGTGTGGTTCCTTAAACGGCTGTTCATTAGTAAGGTTGATCTCGTGTTCCACTGTTCTGGTATGTCCCAGGTCAAGGGGATCGCGAGACATGATCCGAGTCCACTTCCGTAATACCTTATCAGCCTGGCACCGTTGCGTCGACTGCAGTGGACTGGGGTCAAGGTCAATACCAAGCTCCGCGAGAGTGGGATCTGAAACCCGCTTACCACAGGCTTCTGGTACTGAAGTAGTTACACCCTTGTGGACAACAGACGCAACCAGCAACTGGCAAAGTTTAGCTTTAGGGGGAATAACTACTATTTTAGCAGAAATATTATACACCCTGACTGACAAACACGCGGTTGAGCCTTTCGACTTAAGGTCAACTACCTGTGGTCCGACTAATAAACCACCAGCCAGTCCTGTATTACCCTGTTCCACTACAGCAACTCTACTACCATCTTGTGGTGGACTATGTATCAGACCTTTCAAGGTCATTACACCATTAGCTTGTACCTCGATAGGCCTCGTGTTAGTAGATTTTACCATACCTACGTAACCTCCGTTTTGTATCAACGTGAACGCAGTTTGCCACGGACCATAATTTTCCAGATTACTTGAGGTTGTGGAAAACAATTTGAGTACATTTGTTCCTACAATCATTGGTACACCCTTAGTGTACTCTGTATCCGGCATTACCAATACCGGAACTACTTTACCAATTTCACTTCCAGGAAGAGCTAACTCAACCACAACGTAGCCTTCAAAGGGGAGAGTACTCCCACTAGCCCCATTAACTTCTAAATGAAAGTCGTCAAGTGAATGTACAGGCAATCGTTTCAAATTCTGATCATAATAAGATCTGCACACAGTCGTCACCATTGACCCTGTATCAATGAGACAAGGACAACTCTTACCCTCTACCAACACTGTAGACTCACACGAATCTCCAACTAAAGATTCCATAACGTCCGGGCATCTAGCTCCCTGACCCCCACTTCGCCCGTCAGTCGAGGTCATCTCAAGCTTAAAGGTTTAGGAGGTGGTGTATTTTGTCTGCCATTTTGATTATACGGCGCTCCTTGACCACGGCCCCTGCCGTCAGCAGTGCGCCGACTACTATCCAACCTAGTCTCAATGGCGGACAGTCTATCCAAAATCTGTTTCAAGGAATCCGCGTTCGGTTCAGGTTCAGATTTTCGGTTTCTTGTAGATCGCTCTTCAAGACTTTTCAATCTGCTGCAAATCTCCTTTAGTTGTATTTCGACTCCATCCGAGCTACCGGAAGTTACGTTGACAACCTGTTGTTGAGATTTCTTACCCTTACCAGACTTTACCTTGTCACAGTCGGATAATTCTTTTTCAACACATCTAACATCACGCAACAGCGCGTCATAATTGCGTATACTGTCAAATTTGTGACGTGTAGCAGATTTTAACCTATCACTAAGAAGCCCGGTCCAAAACTTCGTGCGCAGCATGTCGTCCGCAGATCTTTCACTTAAGGACCCCTTTTCAATTAGCTCTCTGTAATAGCCCTTCCAATCTACAACCCCAAGTGGCTACGGACTCTCCCTGTTTCTGCTCCTCCATATAAAACGATTGTAACAGGGACTCGCCGGTGGCCACTGTACCGAATATACTCTCGAGTTTGTCAATAATGGCGTTTACATCAGCGGTTTCACCCAAATAATAACAAACCCTGCCAGCCTCACCGCGGAGCGATTTCCTGACAGCCTGCAGGATCACTTGTTCGGCGTAAATATCATCTCGTTGAAGACACCTAATTTCAAATTTCCAGAGTTCAAAGTTACATTCGGCTTTCGGAATTGGCTCAGACCCAGAAAATAATGAAATTTTTGGAAATTGATATGGGGTATGTACATTTTGATTATCATCCGACTTACCAGACTTAGCACCAGAGCCATATTTACTCGGGCTACCAAATCCACCGCATGGGGAGATTTTATATTTCCCCGTATTCTTCAAGTAATCAATCATTTTCTGTTCATCCCCAGAAGAAATCAACTTACCACCGCTTACCCATGCGTCATCCATCGATTTCGATGCACCTCCAGGCCACTCCTCGTCAGCCATGTTCATTTCAATACTACTGTACAGTTAACGTAAACATGTAATTCAGGCAATACATTCAATATGAGCAGTTTATTGTATGGGCAGAAATGACAAGGATGGGGCAATGTAAGTTCAGATTAGCAATGTGACTTATTATGAACGTGAATAAGAGATGAATCTATGAAATGTTACACGTGAAATGTCCGGGGTTTACGCAACCGCCGCGCCTGCGCAATTTATCAGCGACGGGAATTAACGAAACCGCGGAAGGCGCGATTTCATCGAAAGTACATGTAATACAAAAATATGTTGAATTCCAAAATTCTCACCAATATTATGCACCGTGGTTTAAGACCCACTCACGCACCCATACACAATCAAAGAGACAAATAATCCATTGACTTATATGTTCATTTCATCTCGGTGAACCTCCTATATTAGAACTAATCAATATGGTATTCAAATGTTCTAATGAATGAATGTTCGGACCAATAAATGTTCGGATCGGACAAAAAGAGGTTAATAGTACTAACCACACAATGCAATATTAATGTAATATTGAAGAATATACAGTCAGAAATATATTGCTAACAGTTCTGAACTCGTTTGGTCTTCCAAGGAATAATGCAGTACATTTCGACGATGAAGTCCTTCATTCCCCACGACGCGAATCTTTTACGCGACAATCACTTAACAGTTCATTTCAGTCCACGCGAATCTTTAACGCACACTTCTCAACAATTCACACAATAAATATGCACTTGGTCGACACTCACGTGAAACACAATTGAAAACAGACACTCGCGAGGTTGATCAGACCTCCGCGTGCAGTAATTGATGACCATTTTAAACAAATTGAGCAAATAACAGCGGCCTTCTCTTCGCACTTGACAATGAATAGCCACGTCATGAATGCAATGAAACTCCAACAACACATCCCATCGTTGATCGGTTGATTTCCTATCGCCCCTTCTACGATGGAGATCTGTATATCATGGACACTTCACCGTTCTGCTAGCACAAAGAACACCCGTCCCCCATCGGGCGCCAAATGTCACGGATAATTATATTCGTGGTGTAATGCGGACGGGTGTTGCACCAAACAAATGAAACAGTGGAGTCCGTAATGATGAGGATTCTTTATTAGCAATGCAGACGTCTTAGTCCAGGCGAGAAACCTGAAAGGACAATCGGTAGACGTCGTGAAGACGCTCACACAAGACCGCTCTAACATGTATCTGCACACCTAATTACTATCAAAACAGATATCGTGGAGATATACGTGTAGATAGTTGCAATTAATAATACGGTCTTACTTTATGATATCTACCGTCAACTAGTATTTATATATATTGGTCCGTGAGGAACAAACATTTGGCAAACATACAATAAAAGTACCGTGGACAGAGTATAAACCACCTACCTGAAAGGACAATCGGTAGACGTCGTGAAGACGCTCACACAAGACCGCTCTAACATGTATCTGCACACGTAGAGGTCTAAGGCAGGGGGTTTATATGCTGTCCCATCCACGCAGTTTCAACAAATTTAGGCTAATCGGAATTCAACCCATTGTTATGCGACACAGAATAATTTGTAGTGGTAACAGACACGCGGAATAAATCCTACCGCCGATTGCTATATGAAAACGACATACCGTCGCGTAAATTAAGCGACCAATACGACTCGCGTTTACGCATGTCACATGAATGAATTAATGAGTGAAATTAGAATGATCATGGATGTCAGGGTTAGGAGGACTAAATGGCATGTGGTATGACAGACTAACATCAAACAAAATTAGAATAAAGTACGGGGTGACATAACCATTGTTATAACATCTGATTATTTGAACCAGCTATTACATTGTTCCCACCTACCCCACTCATTGTTTGCTTAACCGCATTCCTCATAACCCTTTCATGTCTTCCCACCCTCCAGGAGTGCCCACACCCCACTGTTTCCAGACCATATGTTTTGTTTATCAGATTGGCTTCATCATACCCTGTACATATATATATACCTCATGTTTGATTGTACATTTATACACTTGAGAATGCTATGGGCAGACTTAGCGAAACGTCGTGTTTAATAAAAGAAGAAGTTGAAATCCAGGAAATCCCAGTGGTCACCATATAGTTTCTCAATATCGATTTGTTTATTTACCTTTCCAACATATCAAATATCTTAGACCTACCGGTATATAAATTGTATACGTACATCTACTACATTTCGAACAAGAATTACAAAAAAAAATAATTTCTAACAAATTTTGCATTTCATACTTCGTAATACCGTAATAATTAATACCAGAAAGATATAGGAAATACGAAGCATAAAGTAAGCTGAAACTAATGATGTCATATATGCATAGAATATTACAAATTCGATGTAGAAAACCTGTTCAGAGCTTTACTTCTCAATCTGGCCACGGAGTTGGTACGAAGGCAGTTTGAGGTACCTTGCCTAAGTTCACCATACGATTAAGCGTGCAGGTACGAGTTGACCCACTGAATCAGGTGGAGATCCCACAATTTGCATGAAAAGTGCGTTTGCGGCGAGGTCTCTTGTGTAGGAGGTGCGATTGTCACCTAATGAATATGCATGCTGTACGGAAGGAACACAACGGCACAACACGGTCCGATGAACACAATCATTTGAAGATCTGGGCCGAAAACACCATTAAGCTGGTGTTGCTATGGTTCGTCGTCGTTAAATAACTCTGAGGTGGGATATAGGGCAGTGGAAAAGATGCACAATGCACTGCCTTTGTTCAAGGAGAACACAGACTCAGACGAGAGGAGCAAAGCCCCTCCCACCGATACCACGGACATGTGGCGACACGCGACCAAATCACAAAATCTCGCTTTCTGGATCTTCCTCTCTGGATTTCTTCTGAACGTTATCGGTTTTTTCTCTCCGTACTGGTTCAATGCTGCCTACACGGGGTACGGACACAGTCAGGGTCTCTGGCGATGGTGCATATTATGGCCCGTCTTCCCTCAATGTACGAAAATGCATGTCCAGCAGGGTATGTATACAACAATATCATCCGGACCCCAGATTTCAACAGTCAAGCTGTCATTTAGACTAGAATTTCAGGAACCCTCATCTCATAAATTCCTTGTCGAAGGAACTTGGATTCCTTGTCGCCTCCACTAATCAATATAACTATGATGTTGATAAAATCACACAGTGCATTGACTAGCATACAGTGCATTGAAAACGAAAGTTGTCTCCAGCTTATTGGGGCAACACAATCCTGACAGATAATCCTGACAGATTTAGGATTACTATTGAGTCTGAATATGGATCATTTTCTCCTCTATCGCATAGTACAAACTAATATGAAATAGGCAAAGCCTAGAAACGAACGAAGTATACTTCTTTTGTTCGCTTCTGACTTTGCCTTTTTCGTATCATTTTTTTTTTCGCAAACCATATAGGTCTATATAGTCACTGTTATCAGGTTGGACACAAATGCATTTCGAGCTAATTTAGTCCGTTTGGGCTTATTTAGACCGATTTAGCTAAATATCTGACACTTTCTCACGCATTGGTTAGGAGATGTCCAATTTCCGCTACAAAGCGCACCACCTCACTGTCACTGAGTCAAGGTCAATACATAAGATGTTCATCAGAGAAACAATCGCTCTTGTTCACCATTGCGTTCTTCTGATATTACATATTAAAATATGCTAATCAGGCACATTCAACATCATTATCTCACTTCATGTCTTCTTCTCGTCTCTGTACATCTCTCCATGCGTTTTCCAAATAATAAAAATGGACGTCTAACTCTCGATCAAACTCGCACAATGTCACGTGAGCGTGATATTTCCGAATATGGATTTATAATTTCTCGGCATGTATGGTGGGTCCGACTAGACATGTAAATCAAACTTAAGCTAGGTCACTTACTGACGGTGCCAGAAATCCCAGGAGACCACCAGAACTTGAAGATAAAGCAAAAGTGAAAGCTGAAAAATGTCCTACAATCCTCAGAAATGCTATATTTTATTTCTTCTCTACTTTTACCTCCACGCCTTAAAGTTTGATATATATGTTCAGTGAGACCCACCATACACGCCGAGAAATTATAAATCCATATTCGGAAATATCACGCTCACGTGACATTGTGCGAGTTTGATCGAGAGTTAGATGTCCATTTTTATTATTTGGAAAACGCATGGACATGATGGAGAGATGTACAGAGACGAGAAGAAGACATGAAGTGAGATAATGATGTTGAATGTGCATGATTAGCATATTTTAATATGTAATATCAGAAGAACGCAATGGTGAACAAGAGCGATTGTTTCGCTGATGAACATCTTATGTATTGACCTTGACTCAGTGACAGTGAGGTGGTGCGCTTTGTAGCGGAAATTGGACATCTCCTAACCAATGCGTGATAAAGTGTCAGATATTTAGCTAAATCGGTCTAAATAAGCCCAAACGGACTAAATTAGCTCGAAATGCATTTGTGTCCAACCTGGTTATATTACGGAAGCTTAGAAGGAACATTGAAAATTATATACATAGGCGCAGCCTAGTGCGAGTTCTTTTCATTTTCCTGGTCGTTTGTGGCTTGGTGATTTCTGATGAAATACTGGCAACCCAAAAGTTTGGAATTGCTGTGGTTGTGGATGATGCGTTGAATATTTGATCAATAGGGAAACGTATTGTTCTTTATCTGACATAGCAGACTGCCTATACCATATAGTATATGTTTCACACATTTCAAGGTCCGAAAATATGAATTATTTTCAGTATAATCAAATACAGTCGATCAGAATTGAAACTCTGGATCGGATCTGGGATAAAGTATGTTGATCGAATATATAAACCACAAAATATTGGGATGCTTCTTCATTATAAATTAATTCAAGGAATTAAGCTGATAGAATTATTTTAATTTTATCCTTGAATGAAAAATTAAGAATGCCAAACTGTTCGAAGAGAGATATTACTATATAATGGACAGAAATATTGCGATGTTTATAAATTAGTTATATATAATCAAATTATTGTAAACAAATGAAAAACAAGCTTGATAGCTTATGAAGCCAGGACATTCCACCCTGAGGACATTTACCCCTGTAGACATTTTCAGGGCTTCGTGTTTAGAATTAGTGTGTGAGCTAAAAATAGCTCGCGTCAAAATATGTAGGAAAGGGATATTTAAAAGTCCGGTGAGTGATTGCAATATAATACAATATAAAATGTGACCGTTTACGTGAGCTAAAAATCACTCTCGTGACATGAATTTACGCGAGTGCAGGGGTTATTTTAGACACTTTTCCTTTATATAACTCAATTTCAAAAAGATGAAAAACTCAAAATAAACAACAAAACTCAATTTTTTCGGGTTTTTTCATCGCATGCAGTCTGGAAACTCATTTTTTTTTTATCTTTTTAGTAGGACACTTACAATAAATTAATTCGCGACAATTTTTCATCGTGAATGAACATGTCAGTAATGTTATGAAGCTCATCAAGCAAAGTTGCGTGTCATACATAGCTGCATACAAGTTTGTTTGCTATCCAACTGTGATTGGCCGATTATATTTTGGCTAAAGATGTTAAGTAGAAATACTTCCCTCAGAGATAGCTTCATTTAATTAAAAAATGAGCGCGAATAAAACAAGAGTGTTTTAAAATCCAAGTTATCTGGGGAAGTTCTATTTGGTCGATTATTTTGGGGGTGGGGGAGAGTACTTTAGCTCTGGATTGTGATAGGTCAAAGGTGAAAATATTTTCCCTACAAATAGCTTACTTTAGTTTAAAAAATCTATACTTATAGTCAAGAAATAAAAATTGTCCCTTGTCCATTTCCATGAGTTAACCAATCCTTGACAAAGTTGGTGGTTGAGTATTGTAAGTGTCTGGGTATTTGTAAGTGACAGGAAAGAACTGAAGAAATAAATGGCAATAAAAATGTTAATAAGAGACGTAAAAAATAAAACAATGGTGGTTGTGAAGTTTTGTGGATTTCACGAAAAAAATCCAATGCTGCTTGGTAAATGCAGATAAATGGCCAAAAATTGCAAATTAAACTCAATATGCACCCTATTTTGTAGTATGGGGCTTGTTTACAAAACATACTGGGGTTTCAGAAATTTCCATCAGGCAGAAATAAAATTATTCATAAAAACGTATATTTTTGTATGTTATAGCATATGCCCCCGCATGTAGATCCCCAGTTGCGCAGGAGAGAGTGTGGATCTTTTGTTTTTACACCAATCTGCATTGCTCACTTTGTGTATTTATTCCCAAATGGTACATCAGCTGTATTTTGGGGAATGTCTGTTTTGTTCGTTTCTTATTTCTGGGGAAACGTCTTTCAACGTCACACGCATCCAAGTGAAATGTTAAATGAGAGAGAAAATGCTTGCCCGTTGTCTTGGTTCCGGAGATTGACGGACAGCGTGTCTCGGAGACCAGACTCATAAGCCACAGCAGTAGGACAGCAGTGGTTCCCGAGTGGACTAAAAGAGGGGACGTAACTTTGAAATATCAAAATGGCGGACTAGTTCGATCGTTGAAAACGTCGCCGAACAATTTGCTTTGAAATGAGAAACGTTCAGGACAATGTCTTTATCGGACCTATACGACTGAAATGAGAACAGTTCAAGACCAGACGTCCTTATCGGAGCTATACGATTGAATAATAAAGATACACAAGTTACCTATCTGCACATCAGTTACAAATCCTGAGTGCTTATCTCGACTCGAGTGGCGTGGCTGGTCACACGTTTTTTTTCTTTCTCGCGGGGGTTTTGGGGGCGGGGGACGGGATAACAGACGATGAAACTCAGTTTAGATTACTCAGAAACTCAATTTATTTCGTAGAAACTCAATTTTTCGCGCGCCTTCGGCGCGTAAATTCTCAAAATTTTAGAAAACTCAATTTTCGGCAATAAAACTCAATTTACAAAATTTTGCAAAAACTCAATTTGTAATTGTTTTTCATCGTGGTAACCACGATGAAAAAAGTGTCTAGAAAAACCCCTGGAGTGTTTGCGTGCAGGTGAGCTATCACTCACGCTAAACAAGAAGCCCTGATTTCCCTAGATATTTCCTCCTTCAAACATTTCCCTCTGTGGACATTCCCCACTCCCCCTCCCCTTTTTTTTTTGTACTATAACTACAAATGTGTAACACACTGAAATATTTTAAGATACTTTTAACAAGATTTGTATGATTTAGTAAAATCTTGTAATAGATATCAGGGCACTATTTTGACATGCATAATTCATCTCAGCATATCTGTGCTAATAAAGAATTCAATTGAATTGCGCAAGTGTATGTTACATTATTGATTGTTTTTTTCATTCATGTAGGTGCTAGTTAGCAAATAAACATCTATTCTATTCTATCGTATGGATCAAAATATTTATTTATTTATGACTACGTAATAGTTGTTAACGTATAGGATGTATACTACCGGTACCGTAGCTATTGTTTTATCATGCCGAATTATAGAAAATAATGAATAATAATAGAGAAATGCCCCAAATTTGTTTTTGTCAATATTTCAATTTTGTTAAACATTTGTACGAACTCATAGTACAAAAATATATAGGAAGGGAGGGGGGGAATGCATGTCTAAATATGAGAGGGGGGGGGGGAATCCATGTCTAAATATGAAGAATCTGACTTTCTAAAATTTCGTTTTATAAGTTGTTCGAGTTCTTGGTAAAATTTTGCTGTTTGACTTCAAAGCTATTCATGAATTGACCCATCAGAAGTGTACGGATCTAAACACAATAAAATCTGCAATAAACTATAGCTTGATGAATGTGTTTGTTTTATGAACTTTACCTGCATCTTGGTTGTCCGTACCTATTAATGTCTAGATCTAGGCCATAATCTGAAGTGAATGGATGATATCTGACAGTTCAGACAATCGCAGTGTCACCGTTTAATTGGAAATGATTTCTTGCCTGTTATAATTAAAATCCCCTATTGATAATCAGCTTGATGTGACCCCCTTTCCCCTTTTCTTTGCGAACTTGGATGACCTAATTTATCACGCGGACGTCAGCGACAGAACTTGAATGGCTTGATTTTGCTACGGCGTAAGGTCACAATTCCGTGGCAAATGTTTATTTTTTAAATGAACAACCGATTATCTCTTTACGAAACATCAGATCTGCAAAGCCTAATAAATAAGCTTGTTATAGATGGACACGTTATACAGCTTTTTCTTGCC
>JAVTVY010046382.1:0-20616 GCA_036873755.1 Hanleya hanleyi | reverse complement strand
GGTACATCTTTTAATCATAAGAAACATGTGTACCAAGTTTCATAATCATTCAATGACAGCTGACAACTGCAGCAAACTGTGGTGTACAGATGTACATGTGCACTTCTGCTAAACGCAAAACTCAATCAGTTGCCATAATTTGGAGAAAAATTAATATTTCATCTCAAAAATAGCACAAATAAATCCTCCAATCATAAGAAACATTTGTACCAAGTTTCGTAATCATCCAATGACAGCTGACAACTGGAGCAAAGTTACCATGTAGATGTATATGTATACATGTAGAGGCCTGTATGTACAATTTACCTAAACAGAAAACTCTTCATTTGCCATAATTTTTAGAAAAAATAATATTTCTTCTCAAAAATAGCACAGGTACATCCTCTTATCATAAGAAACATGTGTACCAAGTTTCATAATCATCCAATGACAGCTGACAATTGGAGCAAACTTACCATGGACATGTATATGTACAATTTACCTAAACAGAAAACTCTTCATTTACCATAATTTGGAGAAAAATTAATATATGTTGTCAAAAATAGCACAGGTAAATCCGCTAATCATAAGAAACATGTGCACCAAGTTTCATAATCATCCAATGACAGCTGACAACTGGAGCAAAGTTACCATGTAGATGTATATGTATACATGTAGAGGCCTACATGTACAATTTACCTAAACAGAAAACTCTTCATTTGCCATAATTTTGAGAAAAATTAATATTTCTTCTCAAAAATAGCACAGGTACATCCTCTTATCATAAGAAACATGTATACCAAGTTTCATAATCATCCAATGACAGCTGACAACTGCAAGAAACTTTCCAAGTACAGATGCACATGTGCACTTCAGCTAAACGCAAAACTCATTCATAGGGATTTTAACATTAGAGTACCCCAGGGGTAGTACCCCCAGGTGGCATACCCCCCCCCCATATTTTTTATATTTTTTTTATATTTTTTCTAATTATTCTAGATTTTTTTTTAACTTGCTAAACCAAAAACCCATTCATTTCCAGGCAGGGGACACCGACACCGACACCGACACCGACACCGACACCGACGACGACATCCTCTTTCCCCCTCTCACAATATCTCCCCTTTACTTCGTAAGGCGAGATAAAAATGAAATGAATTAGAGAATTCTGTTTGAAAAGGCGCACAATTTTGTAAACTATTGCGCGAAGGCATCTGGCTCACTTTCAATATGATCATGCGGACTCTAGACAGATACATAAGTTTACCATGTTTGGTTATTGAAGGCTGCAAATAAGTGCCAAACAGTTTGACTTGACCACCCTTATTGAAAGAATGGATTTGCCCATAACGTTTGACCTAAATCATGTAAATGCAGTACGCCAGACTTTTGTTGATGGGGCAGGCATTTGAAATGTTTCTGTGCTGCCCTAGTAATGTGGGACACTTGTTTCAGGATAATAGACAGATCAGTTAAATTCAATGCCAGAAAATGGATGCCTAGTCTAGTAATTTTAAAAATCAACTTCAGTTGTTTTGTTTGCACCATGAAGGTAAAAATCGGATCCGATTTTACCTCCATGTTTGCAATCTCATTAAATTTAAAAAATATTTTGACAGTATCAAGTCTTCTTTATGTATCTTCAAATCACAGAATGATCTAGTCAGGTTTATATTGTGGCTAAATCAGTTCGCTGTCTTTGAATTATCCATTCAAACTTTATTAACTACGGTACAATCAAACTTTGGTTTCAGTTTCAACATCGTACAATGCGTACGGCTTCGGGATCATATCTCGTACACTTTTCACTGCTTATTTCAATTTTATATCAAAGTAATTCCTTGAGAGACACAAAAACTGACCTGGTTAGTGCTGGGATCAAGACCCTTCCCCGCGAGGAGTTTCACGGGTTACGTGACCTTTCCCTGCACGTGCGGGAGCAGTTATTAACTCGACTTTTTAGGTACCTCTAACCCACGAGAGAGAGCAATTCTCGTACAGCAGACGAAAGTCGCAATTTTATGCTGAACTGTTGTAAATGTCATCATTCATGCACTTAAAAATTTATTTGAGTAGTTTTAGAAGAAATAATATATACTAATTGGACAGTTTATCAATTTGACCTGCTCACAATGAAAGGCTGAACACCGACTCGCTATTTGGACGAAAAACGAGATTATTTTACCTCCGGAAAATCTTCGGCACTCATTGGAAGTATAAATCTTCGGACGTCAATAGCTGATAGCGTTTCCATTAATTGTCCGATTTTGATTTTAATAATATATTTAGAATCCTGAAGAAATACTCGTTTCAGAAATATATAGATTGGTATATTTGTATGCTATTTCATGACGAAATATTCAACCGGAAGATGACACTGATTTACTGGAAATCTGAGTTTGCCGCCATTTCACTGTGAACATTCGTTCGGAGATAGGGAGGGGCGGTCAAAGAAAAGCAATGACTGCGCCCCATGTCACATGACATAAACACAGCTGACAAAATGGCATTGTCGTCTGGCTTTCGTGGAATGAGCATGATGGTCATCAATCATTTTACCTAATTGGTTGGCGATAAAATGGCCTTCCCGTGTGATGGCAACCAGAAGTAAGTATGCCCCGGAAAACAATTTAAAAAAAAAAATACTTCCAATCATACCAAAAAATAGAAATTTTAACAGACAAATTAAACTTCACCCCCGCACATAAGCAATCCACATAAAAAGTCACGATGTGCTCTGAACACGCGCACGTGCGCGGTGTACGAGATTTGATCTGTACGAGATTCGATCTCAAGCCCGTACTGTACATGCGAACGACATGCCAGTTTCTTTACAACAACAACACGACAAGATCGTTCAACTTTGAGTGAAAACAAATGCCCTATGCGAAGATTACATCGTCTCCTTTATCATAAATACTATTCAGCGATGGTCAGATATTTACCAGTCCATTCCAAGGAGAGTTAGACGTCTTTGGGGGCTTATTCATTCCCACATGTCAAACTTTCCCAGCTATTTTTTCCGCCACACAACGCAGTTCGGAAACCTCCACATACATTTAGTATGAATACAGGCTTTGGGGTTACCGACGGCATGACCCCGATAACAGTTCGGGAAACGGACATAAATAATTAGCGGTCGGCAAACCGAAGTTTAACTGAGCGGTACCGAATCACACGGAAATGGCCGAAGATGCCGACCTATTTTTTCTGGTATTTCCCATTTCCCGATTGTTCGTCCTCAATATCTTTCGATTATAAATTACGAAATTACGAAGTATTGGCCTTTGGAGATTTCAGTTTTTTTTCCAAAATTTCAGTTTTTCCCTTCTAAAACACTCAGACTTCAGTTTTTTGGTGGCAAAATTGAGTTTTTACGTGAGTTTTTACACCGAATACCGGTGTCAAAACACGACGTGTATGAAACCCTGGTGTATCTTATGATTTATCACCCACAGGTGTCTACAGCTAAATGTATATACAATACATTTATTTAAAAAAGACATTCAAAAAATAACACAAAGGAGATGGTACGATGAGGTGGTATTTTGGCCTATACGTGGTGCGGCTAAAATCGAAAAAATAAAATGTCCTAAATTTTTTTTTTAATGTAAGGCCAGACCAATTTTTAATCTTGGATAGCGGGCCCGCCGACTTAGAAAACGCCAAAAGTGAAGAAAAAAAAACACAGGAAGGAAGCAATCAGAGATTGCTCAATTGTATGCCCCCCCTTCCGCTTTAATCCGACACTGCCCCGCCATTGTTCTGTTCTGTATTGGTCGGTGGAGGTCTTCATGATTATGAAAATTCTATTTCAGTCAGTTTTTTTGCCATGCCTCGCATAATACATATTCAAAGTATCGACCAACAAGTGATAATACAATGTTTTGATGCAAGATGGTCGCCGGGGCTTTCGTCCAATCCGAAAATGAGATCTACATTCCTTGGGAGTATATTGTGGTGAAATTATGAAGCGATCAGTAAACTTTGAATTTTGCACCCAATTAACTCTTTTTGGGGCAATTTCATACTTCAGGACCTATGTGGTCTGCTTTGGAATGTAGAATGACATATATAGCCATTTCCAAATCGGTTATGGACTGAGATCCAGCCTGGACAAATAAATATATCCCATTCACTTAGGTTTGATAAACAAAGGATCATAATTCTTCAAAATATAACCGAAAGCAGAGAAACTTCATCCTGCACAACTATGGGGTATTGATCACATATCATGCAAATTTCATACTTGTCCTTGCAATATTAACCGTGATCCAGCCTGGACAAGTCCCAATTCACAAAGATTTCAAGAAAAAAGGGCCATAACTCTTGAAAATATAAGCGAAACGCGGAGAAACTTCACGCTGCACAACTACAGGGCACTGACCACATATCCTGCAAATTTCTTAATTGTCCATACAACATTAACCGAGATTCAGCCTGGACAAGTCTCAATTCACAAAGATTTGAAGTAAAAAAGGGCCATAACTCTTGAAAATATATGTGAAAGGTGGAGAAACTTCACACTGCACAACTACAGGGCAATGACCACATATTCTGAAAATTTCATAATTGTCCATACAATAATAACCGAGATCCAGCCCGGACATTAGTCCCACTTCACAAAGATTTGAAGAAAAAAAGGGCCATAACTCTTGAAAATATACGCAAAAACGCTGAGAAACTTCATGCTGCACAACTACAGGGCACTGACCACATATGCTGCAAATTTCATAATTGTCCCTACAATATTAACCGAGATCCAGCCCGGACAAGTCCCAATTCACAGAGATTTCAGGAACAAAGGGCCATAACTCTTGAAAATATAAGCCAAACGGGGAGAAAATTTACGCTGCACAACTGTGGGGCACTGACCACATATCATGCAAATTTCATACTTGTCCATACAATATTAACCAAGATCCAGCCCGGGCAAGTCCCATTCACAGAGATTTCAGGAAAAGGGCCATAACTCTTGAAAATTATACCGGAACTCGGAAAAAACTCTACGCTGCACAACTACGAGGTACTGGCCACATTCCATGCAAGTTTCAATCCTGTCCATCAAATATTAACCGAGATAATCGCGCGGACAAGAAACTCGGACGGACAGACAGGCGGACAGACGGACGGACGGACGGACGGACGGATGGACGGACGGACGGACGGACGGACGGACGGACAAAGCGATCGCTATATGCCCCCCCCCCTCTAATTAGAGGGGGGGGGGCATAAAAATTGAAAATCGGCATTTTTTTTTTTCCAGCCGCCGAAATCGTGAATTTGTGGCCTGGGCAGATAAAAAAAATAAAATACAGCAATATTCATCAACCAATTATTTCGTTTCGAACATCTAGAACTAATTTTGCCATAAAACGCCAAAGAAAAAAAAAACGAATAGAAAATGGTCCCGTCCATGCCGCTATCGTCAGTGTAAAAATCAATCACATGGGGAACATATATGTTGGGGAGCAGTGGTTGTCCTCAGTGTTGGCTGAAATCAGATGTAAGGACAAAGCCAGGACAAGCAGTGGCCAGTTGTCAAAGGCAGCCATGATCATGTGACAGTGGTTATCACTGTGGCTATATGAGCATGGCAGCGTTTGGCGGTCTTGATGCTGATTGGTTCACTTGTCCCTACATCGGTGGTAAACAAGATGGCTGTGAATTTAGCCAGTAAATAGACTCCAATAATTCCTGTGTGAGAGTATTGATCTAGTCACAGTACATATTCTCAGGACTCATCATTCTCACTCTCTGGACATGATTATTTGTAACATTGGTCTAGTCACGTTCTTGGTCTAGTCATGGTGTGAAACCACAGTATTATATGAATAAAGAATAAAGTTCAAGAATTATATCCACACTTCATTTTATTGAATCTTCATACATCAATTTTCATATGAAAATGAAGTCATTCCTGTTCTGTCTTCATATTCGAAATATCATCAAAACTTTGGCAGGGCCTTTTTTTTTTTTTTTTTCCTCCCTCCTACTTAGCATTTTCATCCCAGTGGCCCGCTATCCAAGATTAAAAATTGGTCTGGCCTCAGCTGCATGGTCTGTGCCTTCTTCCAAATTAGCTTTGTACTTGCTTTCCCTTTCAACATGTTCAACATATTCCAACACAGTCTATTAGTATCTCCTCAGTTTTGCAGACAAATCATAATTTATTCCATCTTAAAGTGTGCACCACATATATCTCAATTAAAGCATCCACTATCAAGTGTGTATACCAGCAATTTGTTGGCAACATAAGAGGGATAGAGACTTCTCACCAGGTCGATGGCATCAAGTGTAGCAGTGACCTCTAGTCAGTTTTATAGTTAACATATGTGATAATGACAGTCATAGTGAATCTGAACTGCACTGTTATTCTAAATTTATACTAACAATTTGCTATCAACATCACTTGTTTTTGTTGCATTGCAAACAAGAATGTTTGTTTTCAGTTGATGTGATATATTTTATTATAAGTGATGAATGTGAGCTGCATGCTGTTTGACTGTTTGAAGTTTTTCAATACATCATCTAGATGTTATCATGGATGCTGTTACCATAGTAACGACACTGGATTTGTATCTGGGTTCCTTTCATTTCCTCTCAGGGACTGCTTCTTGTTCGCAAGTTGGCCTTTACACTGATTGCTGTGACAGGAAGTGTTTGAAACCTGGTCCACGACAGACTCCTTGTGGCTATCTAAGGAATTGTCTCTCATTTGTCACAGTTTACGTCTATCACTACTCCTGAAGATATTGTTTTTGTCATATAGAAAGTAATCTATAACAGGATTTCTTTCTTATTTTGGCTTTACACTATCTTAGTATATACCACAGATTCTAGTGCTGAAAATTGGTCGGGACTCCATTGGCCGCACGATTTACTTTGCTGACAAATAGTGCTGGCAGTTGGATCATCCTTACTCTTGTGGCCGCTGGACCAAATCCTGCATCGGACTCAACTGAATTTCAACACTAGAACCTGTGCTATACTAAAATAGTGTAATCCCAATTCACTTGTCTGTCTGACTATCTGATTGGTATTATATGTACATTACAAGTAAACCTGATCTTCATTGAGTGACCACTTGCATGTCTTTAATAGTCTTACGTTGGAGTTTACCATGTTAAATTACTAACATAAACAATACCTGCCTCAGCAACCACCTTTTCTGTTCGTGTTCTTTCTGTGGTCTCCTAGACAGACGTATTACAGATTTTACTGTATTACCGATTTGGCTGTAGTATAGATTTGGTTGTATTATAGATTTGACTGTATTACAGCTGTATTATAGATTTGGCTGTATTATAGATTTGACTGTAGTACAGATTTCACTGTATTACAGATTTGGCTGTAGTACAGATTTCACTGTAGTACAGATTCTGCGGTAGTACAGATTTGACTATTCCTGATTTGACTGTAGTACAAATTTGACTGTATTACAGACTGGCTTTAGTACAAACTTGACTGTATTACAAATTTAGCTGTAGTACAGATTTCACTGTAGTACAGATTTGACTATTCCTGATTTGACTGTAGTACAGACTGTATTACAGATTTGACTGTACATGTATTACGAATTCGGCTGTAGTACAGATTCCGCTGTAGTACAGATTTCATTATATAACAGATTTGACTGTAGTACAGATTCCGCTGTAGTACAGATTTCATTATATAACAGATTTGACTGTATTACAGATTTGACTGTAGTACAGATTCCGCTGTAGTATAGTTTTTACTTATCACAGATTTGACTATTACAGATTCCGCTGTAGTACAGATTTCATTATATAACAGATTTGACTGTAGTACAGATTCCGCTGTAGTACAGATTTCATTATATCACAGATTTGACTGTATTACAGATTCCGCTGTAGTATAGGTTGACTTTATCCCAGATTTGACTGTATTACAGATTTGACTATATTACATATTTGGCTGCATGTAGTACAGATTTGAATATATTTCTCAAACAGATTTCCAGTCAGTATTTGGTCAAATGGGAAAAAGGAAAACAAAAAAACTCCTACTAGTACATTCTGCTCTTATATAAATGTAACAGGCTCTCAGTGTATTCATGTGTACTTTATTGCAATACTGTTTTAATGATTTTAATGAGGAATACTAATTATACCTAATTAAAAGGCCTTCATGAAGTATAAGCTTATATGCATCATGGTTATTTGATGGTGAGAGAGAGAGAGTGGGTTGTGACAAGGTTCCTCGTGATTTTATCAGAGTACACAATTTAGGTGATCCAAGTTTTTACCCCTCGGCCAAATTCCTCGGCCAAAATTTGGCCGAAGGGTATTGTCGTCGTCATGTACGTCCGTCCGTCTGTCGTGCCGTCCGTCCGTCCGTCCGTCTCTCCGTCACACCTTTCTCGTTACCAAGATATCTTTAGAACGACTTACCCTAGGCACACCAAACTTGCATTGCACATCCATATGCCCGTGCCCCAGAACCCTATTGAATCTGGACCTGATTGGTTGGAAACTTTGGCGGCCATCTTTAATTTAAGCGAAATCATCACAGCTTTCTCGTTACCAAGATATCTTTAGAACGACTTACCCTAGGCACACCAAACTTGCACTGCACATCTATATGCTCATGACCTAGCACCCTATTGAATCTGGACCTGATTGATTGGAAACTTTGGCGGCCATATTGAATTTATGCGAAACCATTAATCTTGTGTATGTCCGGTACCATTTCACTGTTCAGTGTGAAACTTAGTATAGATCATCGATGCATCAAGAAACTTCAAAGGAATGACCAAACCAGTTTCCCTGATTCGGTGGAAACGTTGGCGGCCATCTTTAATTTATGCAAAATCTTTAATGATATATATCTTTGATACCATTCAAGTGTTCTATACGAAACTTGGTATACAGCATCGATGTATCAAGAGACCTTCAATGTATAACCGCATCAATTCTTCTGAGTGGCAGGAAGGATGGGCGGCCATCTTTAATTTATGCAAAATCATTAATGATCTCTATCTCTGATACCGTTCAAGTACTCGATGTAAAATTTGATATACATCATCGATGCATCAATAGACTTTCGATAAATGACAGTTCTGGTGTTTCTGATTGGGCGGAAACTTTGGTGGCCATCTTTAATTTATGCAAAATCTTTAATGATGTATATCTTTGATACCATTTCAGTGTTCTATATGAAACTTGGTATACAGCATCTATGTATTAGAAGACTTGCAATGAATAACCACATCAGTTCTCCTGAGTGGTGGGAAGGATGGGTGGCCATCTTTAATTTATGCGAAATCATTAATAATCTCTATCTCTGATAACTTTCAAATTGCTCGATGTAAAATTTGGTATACATCATCGATGCATCAAGAGACTTACGTAATGAATACCGGTTTCTCTGATTGGATGGAAACCTTAGAGACAATTTCTAATTACACAATTTTTCATAATGTGTATATCTGTCACTTGACTGCTTGGTGTTCCTGAAGTCTTGGTTCAAATTGAATACATTATGAATGGCTGGCGCCCAGAGCCGAGGGGTTTTCTGATGCGCAGCTTCGTATTCATTGTGCGGTGTACTTTAAGGAAACCCCATGATCCAAGATTGCTGTCATATATTTGTCTACCGAATCTACTAGATTGACAATATCTCACATTTCAAATAGCATATAAGATATGGCCACTATTAATTAATTGTTTGTTTCTCGTAACCTTGCTTGTAAAAATACACATGCTGAGTGTGATAATTATTAACTTGCAAACCAATTGTATACAAATATGAAGAAAATGAGGAAGTTTTACTCATGAAAATGTAAATCCTTCATGGATTTTAATTATTTGCCCACAAAATATAGATGAGGGCTGGTTACGGGAAACGAACCATTAATTATCAGAGGCCTATGTTTAGAGTGGAAAAATCTCAGACATGACAGACAGGGCTTGCTTTTCTATGGGAATCTGACTCCCATCAAAATTCCTACTAAATAATTCACAGCAATACAGATTCCTGCTCAATTTTAGGAATCTATATATGACAGCTTTGAATTCCTGTCGTTTGTGGAGTTAGAAAAGGAGAATCTGTTTGTGGATTCCCATAAATAGTGATGCAAAGCAAGGCCTAGCTGACAGGTAGCCTATTTTATGGGCGAGAAATAATGATACAGGTAACATAGTTGTCTGTGTTGTAATGAATACATAGCCTACATTTATTCCTGGTTGATTCTCTATCAATTATTAATACCCGTATCAATTATTAGCTCTTTGCCTACGGAATAAATATTCACAACTGGCCGGAATAAATTATGCAAAAATATTAATTTCCGCATATGGTTATAATAATGGCCCTAAGATTTTTCCATGGGTACCGTAGGTAGGGTAAACTATATATTTTTACAATCCTTATGCTTTGGGGATTCATATAAATAAAAACTTTTGATGGAAACCATTCTTGAATTGTTTGTTGTTGTTTTTTCAAGTCGGGAGAAAAAAATAAACACGCACAACTTACGAAGTTATGTCGCTCATACGGGATGGTTATGCCATGCTTGGAAAACCCCTTTCATTTGTCGCATTTCATGAGGCTATCTATATATTTTTACAATCCTTGATCCTTTGGTGATTCGTATAAATAAAAACTGATGATGGAAACCGTTCTTGAACTTTTATGTTGGCTAGTCAGGAGTAAACAAAAACACAACCCCAACGACCGCAGCCGCCATTTTTTGAAGTTTCCCCTCTCAATTGTTACATGACATGAGGTCATTTGGAAATTCCCGATGTCATAACATGCATAAAGTCAAAATCGAGGCTGGAATGTCTGCTACCAGTGATTCATGTGTCACGGAAACCTTAATTGGTCAATTTTTCAGTCAAACAACCAATCACAGGTGTGTTTAGATAAGGGTATCAACAAGCCGCTGACAACGGCTTTCCGGCGCAAGTTAAAGAAACGTGAGCCGCTCACAACGGCTTGCCGTAGGCAATTAGTTAATACCCGTATCAATTATTAATACCCGTATCAATTATTAAATGTGAAAATCTTCATATTCGTAGACCCAAGAATAAATTTGACAAAGAAAGTAATTTTTTCCAGGTATAATTAACAAGACAATGCCTTGGGTAAAGGGGTAAGATATATTGATCCATGATTTTGCTTGTAACAAGCTCGTCCTGTTAACAGTTTCCTTTCTATTCTCGCCTTGATTTCAATAATAACATGGGTCTGCTGGCACAAATGTCATTATCATATTAATATATGTATACGTAACTTATAGGATGTATAGGTCGAGCGGAGATAACCTGACCATCGGCGAGTTAGGAGAGAACTCGTAACATCGACATTTCAAAGCTACATCAATCTTTAGAGCTTTAACTCTGAATGAATGGCCTCAAGGAATGATTGTGTGTTAGTCTCTTGTGGGTATTAATTCTAGCTGATAAATCACAGATTCGGAGAAAATTGGATTGTGCTCGAATCGCTCCATTGGATTTCATGTAAAAAGTAAAGCCTTCTTCACCATAGTTTTTCCAAATGACATAAAATCCCAGCTGAATTAACCGCTATAAAATTCTTGATCTACAGGTTTTTAAGATGGAATTGCACCCTTAATGAGTGCCCCAAAGGCACAATAAGCATTCCTCCGCTTAATACCACAACCGCTTATAAATGGACTCAAAAGTAAACTGTGACATATATGTTGCAGATCCCTCAAAGTTCATGGTCAGCCTGATATTCTGAGGTGAGAGTGGGGTATCTGCCTTCATTCTCAAGGTAACAACCTTGCCATACATGTATGTCAGTTTCTGTTCCTGTGAAAATGTCATAAAATAGTTCAAGAGCAGATCTTTTTCACAAATGTTCAAAACAAACATTCATCTCGGCGTAAAATCCAGAGAGATTCAGCAATCTTAAATAGAGGTTTATAGAAACAAGAGTACATCACGTGATCTCTTACAGTTCTAAAACATTTGATTGGTCAATAGAGTTTATAGGAACAAGAGTACATCACGTGATCTCCCACAGTTCTAAAACATTTGATTGGTCAATTCAAATTTTCAAATGGAAATCCGGTATATTGATTGGCCTGTGAAGAAAATTGAAAGAAACTCCAGTCAATCGCTGTAAACATTTATTGAGTTCAGAAGGTATTATGAGAATCTTGGCAACTATAGACCGTATTATGCACACAATCAAATAGTTACATGCAGTTATTGGTTATGTGATCAATAGGTGATTGACATTAAAAGACATCAAACTGTTTTCTAATTTGAATACATGTGTGGATCTCCATCCACAGATTGTATGAGAATCTACATTTCCACATATCGTGTATGACTGTTTCTAATTGACTAGTAATTCCATTCTCAGTCTTTGGTATTAATTTGTTACCCCTCAGCCCATAGGGCTGTGGGGTCTTGTCGTTGCCGTGTACGTACGTCCGTCCGTCCGTCAACATGTTCTTGTCCGCTGAATATCTGCAGATCTATGAAGTCGGGCCTGACCAAACTTTGGTGAGAGCTTCCTGAATGTTGACTGATGAAATGATTAGATTTTCAGATGGCTGTGATGATTTCATAATTTAAAAAAAAAAATTTATTGTTATTTATTGGTGGCTTAGCTTTTGCACCGTTATCTATGCCCATCGGGAACCCTTGGTTGCATGTTTCAGTGTGAATTTTAAAGGTTCCCTGATACAAGAAAGCCTGGTCCATTCAAGATTCTCATTCAATGAAGGACAACATTTTTCTTTAATTTTGCTATTAAATCATTCTATTCTACATCATATGATTTATCCTAAAACTTTTGCATGAACCATATTTGTGTCCACACATTGAACTGTACAACATAATGCTTCAATTTTTGTCACCAAACATGTTACTGTACCTTGGAAATTATTTAAAACGAGTGATTAGGAGAGCCCATTTTTAGCCTGACTCTGGGCAATTTTGAACCAGTTTGCATACCTGGAGCTTATGCCCCCCCCCCCCCAAATAATGATAAGGGTGGGCCTGTGTCAATCAGTGTGTTTACTTGTTATCACACTTGTGCAATGCATAAATTGCCACTGATAGAGCTACACTTTCTTGCATGCTGTAATCCCAGCACACCACTCGCGTGAAACCGAAGTCTGTTATATACGGTATCCAAGGATTTTTTGCAGGTTCCGATCCCAAACTCCCAGTTCCTTTTCGTAATTCATTATTGAGGGTCCAATTATTTTAAGTGAATTTCGGCGCAAAGAGCCTGTGATCAATCACAAAACAGAGGTTTATTAACATGAAATTCAATACCCAGCTATGCAATCAGATTGATATTGAGGCTCCCAGAGGTTTTTTCTAGGAGTATTTCCTTCAGAAATCCTTTCAAATTGAACAACAACAACAACACTTTCTTTTTTTGTTTCATTTAAGTTTTGGGCGCCCATATGTTTTCCGAAACTAAATTGGCTCTAGATGCAGCCCTGATGCTACTTGACTAAAAAAAAAACAGGCTGAGGGGTCCACGCACCTTTTAGGTGCTTGCCTGCAATTCATGTTATCATTGTCACGGTGCAAGAGCCTGTACGGGAAGTTCCTGTTTACAGGATACAGAGCTGCCAAGTTGGACTGATTAAATATCTTGAGTCTATGCGAGCGCAAAGCGCGAGCGTTTGCCCTAGGTGTGGGGTCAGGGGCCCGCCTAGGGCCCCAGCCGCTAGAGCTCTACAGATGCTCAGAAATGCATTTGGGACATTTTGAGACAATAAAATGACACCAGAGATTAACACACTTTCATGAAAAAAGACTATGAGTAGTCGCCCTTGGCTACAATTACGTACCCCAACTACTATTATTCGCCCGAAGATACGGACCACAGTACACGGACGTCGTCGATTCTGGGCCAAACTGCGAGCTAAGAGCTAAAAATGTTTCATCGGACACTTCGCATCTATGTTTTATCGTAAATAAAATCATAATTTGCCCAATGTCTGATTGTGAGAGAATAATTTCTGTTTTACCGTGAGATTTGCAAGCGCTACCGTGAGACCGGAAGGCCTCTCTAAATATCTGGAGACTCACGGCCAATCCGTGAGACTTGGCAGGTCTGCAGGATATTCAATTTGCGGGTTGTAGATTAGGTGCAATTCTTACGGGAATTTCTGCTACAACTGCCTGCACATGTCTCAGCCTAAAGTACATCTAATACCAGAAGCCATCTGGGTTAAAGTAGAAAACCCATCTTTGAACAGAAACGGTGGACTAAGATTCAAATTATCTGAAACTTGAGGCAAAAACATTAAACAACTCCCCAAACATTTATCCAAACACAATTAGTTTGTGTGTGTATGAGCTGTTGCTACATACAGGTATCGCCCACCACTGTCTTCCTTTAGTGAGGGGCCCTCGGTGGCCGAGTGGTCTAAGGCACTTCGCTGGTGACCGCTAGCCTCACACCGCTGAACCGGCACGGGTTCGAGCCCAGCTGGTCCATGTGTGAAAGTCTGTCAGTTACTTACCGAAGGGCGGTGGTTCTCTCCGGGTACTCCGGCTTCCTCCATCAACCAAACTGACTGTCACCATATGAGTGAAACAAACTTGAGTGTGACATTAAGCCAAATTCCCTTTCTCCCTGCTTTAGTGAGTTGTAACGGTGAACTAAGATTTAAATTAGCCGAAACACGGGGCATAAACAATAAGCATGTTTATCCTAACACAATTATTTTGTGTGTGTATGAGCTGTTGTTACATACAGGTATCGCTCACCACTGTTTTCCTTTAGTGAGTTGTATTCCATCGTGTAAAGTTATTTCATTGTCTTTTTACTGTGAACTAGTGTTCCAACCTGTTAAAAATTTCTTTGTTTTCGATTTGTTATGTACACAGAGGTTTCCCCCTTTTCATGTTCATTCTCTGTTGAAGGTGTTTAGGTAAACACCGCAACGTAAGATCACAAATATATACTATCCAGTTGACCAGATTATTTGTTCATGTTAATACATGTAATACCCAGTATGACTGTCAGTTACAGTGTATAGTCCGCATCCTTTGGGCTGTGGAATTCACACCCAAATCTCCCCTGTAACACCTTGCATGTTGGCCAGGTGCTGGTGAGCTTTTCAGTTCAGAAGGCAACACTTGTAATACTATTTCAGACCTGAACTGCTCCATAAAGCATGCAAGCAGATAAAAGTAGCCAATTTTGAGTTTTAGAAACTGGGTTCCCTACACTAACCCATTACACTTCAGAATCTGAACCTATCCATTGGTGACTGAAATCATAGGAGAGAGAATAAACAGACATGGTGAAGGATAGGTCTGCATGATCTCTGCTCTTCTTACAGTAGATACTACAGGTATCAACCCATCCCATAACCATATATATTCTGCAAGCTTTCTCAATGTTATATAGTTAATGTGCCATGTAGTACACATTTGTAAAACTATTACTTGGATAATTCCATCAAGAATGCCTTGAGATATCTTACTTTATTTTTATCAGAGGGAAATGTTTTCAATCGATCAATCTTTTTTGCTGGACAGATCAGAATAAATCATATCGATATCGTAAGGCAACATTCATCTGATCATCTTGTGGCTTTGTGGACTGAACAACTCCTCATCTACCTTTAACATGGCTATATTGCATTTCACATCAAAGGAAAACCCATTTCAGCAATCCAAGGTGTATTGTGAAGAAGATCTAATCATTTCTGCAATCCCAAATTACAATTATTATCCAATATATCCACGTTAAATTGTCATCCATTACTTCATGGTAACAGTTTTTCCTGCCTGTATGGTCTTGCTCACAGCGTTACATCACTGCACATTGAAACACTGTTAGATTTCACCTGTGTATAACCTGATATCAGTTTACAATCAATTTGTACAAGAAATATGCATTTGGGTTTATGTGCCGAAAATTGTCAATCGGAGCAAAATCATGATCTTGATTATAGAGTAATTCTAAAGAGAGTTTGGAAAATCACCAGAATTGGATAATGATAAGTTATTACATGATATTTATTGTATCATTCTTGTATGAATATATGAAAGCAATATATATTACATTGAAAAGTCAGGCAGTTACAAATTGAATTATTCGAGCATAAATGATTCTCCTGTGCCCATTTCTTTTGACCGACCAGAGGCGGACTTTGGCATTTCAATTAGTTTCCATGACGAACAGTCTATCTCTCAGCCTGATGGAACTCAGAGATTGTGTTTCACTGGGTTTTTTTTTGAGTGTATGATTATTCACCCTGAGACGAATATATATTTAGATCATTTCTATCTGCTGATGAAGATAGATTCACCGACGATGATACTCTGCCCTGCTGTTACAGTGAAGTCATATTTTATAATCCTGTAGTTATCGAGTGTTATTACCTGTAACCATATCAGATATTTTTCGTTACAGTAGTCCCCGAGATATTTATTATCCAATTATAGCTTTAATTTGTCTTGGCTAGGCTCCAGTAGATTTCTCTCTCATGGTATTCTCGGGTTTCTTGATGCATGTGTTACAAGACAGTTTAATCAGTGTTCGATACTCTTCTTTCCAGGCCCATTTACATTCATTCTACCATTTTTTGCACTGCAGTTGATATTTCACCACTAGTTTGCCAAGACAGGGTTTTCTTTGATAGCAATTAATTTAAATGGGCAAAAGCCTGCTGTCTAATTTCCGGTGTCGAGCACTAATTCTCACTGACTGCACTTCATAGGCAATAATAAATATTGCCATCCATCAGAGCGATTTTCCGAATAGTTCTATTGCCATGCCATTTGTTTTTATACTGGCGCCATATTACAAAACAAGAGGCTAATTTGCACTATGTGCTTCATCATCCAGAAAAAAATATATGAGTCTTTTGTATTATTAGTCTCACTTCAAAAGCTTCTCATCCCTCAGTGGTATTAGATGGCCTTGACAATATAGGTCAAATTTTCACGACTGATCAGAATAAGGTCCTGGCACCCAATTGGTGTCCGATACTCTTTCAGTATTTTCCAGTTTCAGGCCATATGATTTTCCAAAAGATAAATCCCATAATAATTCATGTACACGAATTGAAATTTCCCACAATAAAATCATGGAGTCATCATATATATATATATATTGTCCCCTGTCACATACATGACATAAGTGGGAGGCGACTAGGGCAATGCTGTGTGTCTGTCTGTCCGTCCGCCCACCCCAAATGTTGCGAATGCAATATCTCAGTAACATAGAAGGCTAAAGCCTATCTCTTTGGTACACTGTTGTCTAGGAGGTTCTCTAGGTCAAGTTCACCCAGGACTGACCTTGACTTACTTTCAGAGGTCACAGAGGTCAAAATGTGAATAGCCGTGAGAGTCCCTTGTGAACATAATATTTAAGGGACAACTTGATCTAGAATCTTTGGCTCAATGCTGACTTATAAAAGCTTCATTGTGAACACAATATCCCAATAACAAAGATAGCTATAGATTGGATAATAGACACAACGCTTCATTGTGGAGGCCTCCCTAGAGGTCAAATTCACTCTGTACTGTCCTTGACATATTTTCCAAGGTCGCATAGGTCAAAATGTGAGTACATGTAGCAGTCCTATTTGCTTGTGAACGTGATATTTAAGGGACAGCTGGACTTGAACCTGGATCTTTGACACAGTGTTGACTTATGTGGCTTCTAGATCAAGGTTTTCACTCTGTACTGACTATGACCTACATTCAAAGGTCAAAAAGGTCAGAATGTGAAAATTTAGCAATCATATTTGCTTGTGTCATTAAACAACTTGATTTGTATGTAGTCTTAATCTTTGGCACAATGCTGTTGCTCAAGGGCCTCCAGGTCACTCCAACTGTAGATTTTTCTCAAAGGTGAAGATGTGATACATGTATCCACCATTATGCAAAGTTCACTGCAGAACTGTGTCAAGAGAATTGTAGTGTTGATGAGAGAATCTTAGTAGTGACAGTATTGCCCGTTCAAACAGGCTGCCGATGGGAGACCTGCTAGCTACTCAGCTTGTGGGAGCAGGAAGATGATTTAAGGGGGCATTCAAGTATTATGTACGCAGCGAGGGGCGTTGGGGGGAGGGGGGGGACGGGCTAAAAATCTGGATTTTCTGCTATGTATGCTGGGTTAAATTTTGAGTATAGTAGGGGGGAGTGGGGGTTGGTCAAAAATTCAATTGTTTTGTGTACTAATACATGTACTTGAATGGTCTCCAGTGGTCCAAAATCATGCAGATAATCCATTATTTCTTCATTATTTTGATGATTTTAGAGGGTGATCAAATTTATTAGAATTCTAATAGGATGTTTGAATTACTATGGGATTTTACGTAGATACCCTTTTCATTTTTTTTTTTTTTTCAGGTCACTCTCCTCAACAAGGCCCCATATATATATATATAGTCAATGATAGTCTCGTGATGAAATTGGAGAGAAATATAAGCCATGATAAATAAACGATTCTGTAGACTGTAGTGATCCTGGTGATACTATATGTTATTAATCGATTGTTTTCGTATTGCTTTCGTATTGACCTGAGGGTCGCCGTATTGGCCCGAGGCCGCAGGCCGAGGGTCAATACGGCGACCCGAAGGTCAATACTAAGGCTATACGAAAACAATCGATTCATAATATTTTTATTAATTGACATTTACTGGCCGTGTTCTTGTTTTTCCAATCTTGAGTGGCAGCATCCGCTTCTTGCTCTGTAACAGGTTTAAATCGTTTTAAATCGTCTCCACATATCTCCTCAAGCTCTAAAATTCCACCCACGAACCCTTGAATAACACGCTCTGCGCTCGCCATCGCGCTGAACAAACAACACTGTTGTCGTCTGTTTCTCCAGTCGTCGGTCCTTACTGCTAGTTACGGCTGCACTCGTTGACTTCGGCCAATACAACATTCAACCCGGCCAATACAGCTTTCAACTCGGCCAATACAACTCGGCCAATACAAGCCGGGTTCGACATGACGTATGGACAGGCCGTTTTACACTGTATTCGGGTAATAACATACACAGTCAATTAATAACTGTCAATATACCTGCATTCAGTTTAATATAGATGTATGCAGGTTAATATACCTGTATTCAGGGTAATACACATGTATTCAGGTTAATATACCTGTATTCAGGTTAATATAGATGTATGCAGGTTAATATATCTGTATTCAGGGTAATATACTTGTATTCAAGGTAATATACCTGTATTCAGTTTAATATGCCTGAACTCAGGTTAATATATGTCTGTATTCAGGGTTATATACCTGTATGCAAGTTAATATACCTGTATTCAGGGTAATATACCCGTATGTAAGTTAATATACCTGTATTCAGGGTAATATACCTGTATGCAAGTTAGTATACCTGTATTCAGGGTAATATACCTGTATGCAAGTTAATGTACCTGTATTCAGGGTAATATACCTGTGTGCAAGTTAATATACCTGTATGCAAAGTAATATACCTGTATCCAACTCCAACGTTTATGTATCACAATGTTTGTTATCCAAGCTTACTACTTGAGAATCTCAGTTGTACTGTTCATAATTAATTGCCAGTGGGATTTATTGGGTGAACGTGAAGTGTATCTGTTTTCCTTAAGGTGATGATTAGTGAATTGGAATATTTTTTGCTCATCTTCAATGAGTGCAATAGTAGTATGCATTTATTAGGTGATCCATCTTCGTTAAATTTGAAATGGATTATTTCATCATCTTAACCTTTAGCATTATCCAAGCACTATACTTCACTCGGTCTTCACCTTTGTATATACCTTCCAGGCCACTTCTCCATGTGTGTCACTTATATCTATCTTCCCAGTGAGCTTCCAATTGAGAGCCCTTAAGGTCTGGGAACCCCCTCCCCAAACAGGCTTTCAAAATTCGAAAGATTAAATTGCCTCAATTTGTCAACAGCTTCTTGACAGCCTTATCTAAACACACCTGTGATTTGTTGTTTCGGCCTCGATAGCTCAAATTGACCAATTAATATTTGCGTTATACCTGTATCATGGTTAACTCTTTCCCCAATGGCACACTGGCTACTCCAGAGTTGTCTCCCCATAGCCTTTGGCTCACAGTCACAGCTGTGCCCAATGGCCAAAAGTAGGTCACCACTGCAGCTGCCCAATGAAGAGTTCAGCTTGGAAGCCTTGTGAGCACAGGTGAGTATTTCAGATGAAGAAAGATGGGGGAAGGACAGAAAATTGGACAAGACACAAATAATGAAAAACACAGCTCAAGGTTTGAATTTTCATTCAATGTATATATTATTGTTATATCTGTAAAATTATTCAATAAAGATATACATGAAACTCTGAATATAAAAAGTGTGTTGCGTTTTCACTGATTTTCAGCATTATAATATTTCACACTAGGCAATGAATTCATTGTCATTCTGTTGTATTTACCCTGGACATGTTGGACAAGAAAATCAGTTCAGTCATCACTTCATATTTACAGTCACTGTCACGTAACATCATCAGATGAAACACCATTACTTATGCCTCGGCAGATTGTGGGGAATGATAGGATGCATGACAACCATCTTTGCATAAGTGCACATCACAAACTTTGCACCCAAACACAGTTTCTTTGCGTTTTCCCTGTAATGAGTGCCACTTGCATCTCCTCAACCTGCCCATGTGAGAGTTGACATGTACGG
>JAVTVY010046381.1:0-19973 GCA_036873755.1 Hanleya hanleyi | reverse complement strand
TCAGAAACTGTGATTTATTAAAGGGGATCCCAAGGGGTCGTTGTTATCCTGCACTTGCAAAAAACTTTCGTTGGAATGAAAATCATACAAAATATTTTTCCTCAAATTTGGCACCTGGGAAATATTTTACGTGAAGCAGGGATCTGAAATAGCAACTAACTTAACCATCGCTGTTGAATCTTCTAAACTTACTATGAAACATATGAGTATATGCTTGATATAACATGTATTTTGATTATTGTCCCATCGCACCCCAGTGGGTGTCCCAGTGTACCCCATAGTGGGACAAACTGGGACACATTTTTACGTTTTTAAAAACGAATTCTGGAGAAAAATATAAGAGATATTTCAGAATTTGTCATGACTATGTCATGCTAAATATAAGTTATAACGAGAATATAGAAGACTACACTACATGACAATAATAACAGAAACTTTTGCAAAAAGGTGAAAATTGTCCCAGTTTACCCTAATCTCCCCTACTATTGTCCCAGTCTGTCCCGGCAAAAGTGTCCCAGTCTGCCCAGAGTGCATGATTTATTGCATTTTATGAAAAAAAACTAATACATACATCGATATGATTAAATTGTACCTTCGTCCATCCTCTCTCAGTAGTAACGCAGTAGTAATGAAGTAATGAAGTACTGCTGAAAACTTGGTAAAACAAAATATCATCCTCAGTCCTAAAAAGATTACTTGGACTTCTCAAAAACATTTTTTGCCTCTAATTTTTTGCCAATGATTTTCACTTGTAATCAATATAGAAGTTGTATGGGGGTGGTGGCTTTCTGCTGATAATAATGTAATGTGCTTCATGTCCTTAACGTAGGAACTAAAGGCTTGCCCCACGGCGCCCCATGTCACACTGTGTCCCAATCTCCACCACATCGTGTTAACAAGGCTTCTAGACGATAAATTCAAATCTGATGAGTTTTTCACGACCGGAAGCCAGAACTGCACAACCTTGACGCAGATTGGTTGTTACGCTGATATTGCTGGCTACGCTATGAAGCTGCGGTAATTATATAATTATATGAGCAGGTCTTCCAACCTCCTGAGATATGAATTGTTCTAAAATACGTCATAATTTTTTAGCATTGGTTAAAGCAAACGAACCAAAGTAATATCAGAAGCATTTCAACTAGAAGACATTAGAAAAGCTTGACGGACCTGGCACTCGTCGACCGCATTTATCACTATATAGGCTTTCCTGTTCGCCAATCTCAGTTTCCTTTGAGGAAGTAAATATATTGTTTGAACCGCATACACTACTAAACGTCAGCACAGTCTCTAAACACGAAAGACGAGATGCTGAATAGGCACGCGGTGATCATGAGCGAGACTAATGGGCAATTTTCACTATAGTACAAGTTGACCACTGGAAATCGCTGTCTGGCCTCGATGCTAGCGGGCGGTGCACCGGCACCTCACTGGCAAGGATCAATGTGGAAAGACCCCATTGCGTACACTTTATAGGCTGAGTGCACGTGTCACGGGCTCGTAGTATATATAATGACTCGCCCAACACTGTCAGGAATCCATCTTGGCATCCATGTTTAAATTCCTTGCAAGCACAGTATCACATCCTAAATCCGAACAGCGCATGTCAGCAGTCATCCTCGCTAAAGCCAGGGGTATCTCCATCCTAGATATAGCCCCTGGTACGCATAGGCAATGTATCGCGATCAACGACACACAGCGGCATCTTGCACATATTGACCAATTAGATCACTTAAGCACCGCGACCATGGCGAACGTGACAACAGATTCGAAAACACCATAGCTTGTGTGATACCCAGTGGCAGAAGAACATGCACCTTTTTAGCAACCATGAACATTAATAAATATAAGGAAATATAGTTTAAAACAAAATCTATTTGAAGAGAAAATAAACCCATTCATCTCCATTCATCTAACATCAAACATCCAACAAGCCAGGCAAATGTAGAAAAGACCGAAGTTTTAAAGGCGGTCCGTGATGTCAGTGTATCCGACCTCACCTTCCCACTGAAGGATTTGAATTGGGTTGAAACGCACGGAATTCCTATAAAATTTCACTCGGCTATCCATTAATATTTTATTGTTATGCGTGCTTGGATTAAATATTTTACATTCGGTATCTGCGAATAGTTTAGCAGCGAAAGTAAAACCCAAACGTATTTTACCATCAGCGCAGTTTCTCTAGGTCACGTAACTGGAGTGTGGGCGGAACGCGGTTTGCTATGCAAGTTGGTGAAGAGTTCGCCTTTGGCTCACAAATAGAAACCTTGACGTGGTGAAGATGGTCAGCAGTAGGACTTGCGTTGCTATGGACATCGGCTTGGGAAGAAAAGCCGGGAAAAAAAACTCAAATTAGACGAGATTCTTTAGGGATAGACTCAAGGGAATATTCATTTCATTTAGACAAATATGTTATCTCCTGGAAAGAGAGAAATACAACCAGGATTATGTGAGCGGATACACATCCTATAGTATGTGGTGTGCCACGCGTCCGGCGGATCACGGTTTAACAGCTGAGAAATGTAATATCCTTACACCATTAATGCGCAAGGTCAGATTATTTTACGAACTCAGCTGAACGGTTGAGAATGAGACCGAGTTTTCAAATCTAAGCCTCAATGCATCTCACATAACTCGATTTTTTAGTTCAATCTGCGAGATCACGGCACATGTAATTTTACTGCGCGTCACATCATTGATGGCCAATCAATTCTGGATAGTTTAATTTGAGTTTACACACATGTATTTGCTTTTCTGGTCATAAGTAATACTCTACAGTTCGCGTTGTATTGTTTAAAATATACCGTACTCAGTGATATTATGATTGTACGATCATAATTATATGATGAATTACAAGCGTCTAGTCCGTCATTCATAATTCAGCCGTCGTCCATTAAAGAATATCCGCGTCCATAATCCAAAGACCTATTCTATATTCCATATAACAGTATTAGCACCAAATTCAAAAAAGGACAATCATAGTATACATAAACATAGGCTAATATCCTGCAGGAGAGAAGCGGTCAACAGTTTTCAATGATGCTGACAAAGGCATCACGATATTCCAGAAATATCAAATTCGTATCGCTGATCAGTATTCTTAATTCATAATAATCGTTGTGAAGTCGTCATCTAGAGAATGATGCATCTCAGTCACGCTTTGATTGTGTCTGTTCATATGAGCACCATGAGGATCTTGAAGTACATGGGTTCATACGGCCCCTAGCCCCGGGTTAAGCGGAATTAAACACAAGTTACGAAAAGTAACGTCAGATATTGCACGCTAAGCTCGTACTTTGCTATCAGCATGCGAAATGTATCGCCAAATTTGAGAAACTTTGAGAGGAGGCGATGGGTGGACTAGCCCTGTTTTATACGTTTCTTCAACAATGTTTTGTGACGTTGATTAAAATCGTCACATATAACACAGGATCTAACAAATGCTACTAGGCGAGATATGTATACGCCATATGCAGGTCCCACTGGAATATCACTGTCCAGAAAGTTTACTGTTTACGATGTCGAAATTGTAATCATCTCTTTTGTCATAAAGTCGACGAGAGAGAATGCCCGCTTCATTTTTATAGATATATAGATCTAAATATGATGTGCCTGTAGGGCTGTCTGTAGTTTCTTTCAAATCCAGTGAAGGTGAATATATATCCTCAACTGCGTCATTTATATAGCGATTACCCGCAGCGAGAATATCGCCTATATAGCGTTTGGTGAATAAGAAGGAGCGGGCTTTGAATGAATCGGTTTTTGAATGCGCCTGCATGAAGCCTTAATTATCCGAGCAGAATAAATCTATTCAATGCAACTCTGTACAATATGTTCATAGGTTAGCTCACCATACTCCTTATATGCCTGTGTACATGTATAAGCTCTTAACATCGCATCGACCCTTAACGTCGCAATGCGATGTTAAGGGTCGACATGACGACCCTTCCAATGCAAAAGATATGGACATGATCGACCCCTAACGTCGCCTTGAAATGTTAAGGGTCAGCACGACGGCCATTAACATCGCAATGTGCGTAATATCAACATGGTCGACAATTAATATCGCAATGACGGCAATACTCCAAACGTGTTTTTAAAGATCGATGTATGAGGAATAAAATTTACATATCATTTTCAGACGTCAATCTGTTTGAATGAGAAGCCATATTGTCCTATTTATCTACGATTTATTCACGAAATACAGCTTTCCACGAACTCAACTTCAAGATATATCTTTTTCCAGGGCAAACAATCAGTTAGTCATGTAGTACAAACATGACACAAACTTAAAAACTTTAACCCTATTTGTCCTGGGCGATTTGGAGGAGTAGCGCAGTATGGGGGGTGGGGGGTTGGGAGGGGTCACCTACATATTTTCGCTATCCTTAAAGTTAGAGTGATGAAACTTACCACACTATATCTTTGCTCAAGCTCTACTAGAAAATGTAAAATAGGATGGTCGTCATGATGATGTCACAGTGACGTCATTTTCGAAAAAGCTTTTTCGGACGATTTCATTATTCATGTATAATGATATTGGTAAGATTTGATTTTTTTATTTGTATGTTTGTATGTTGTACGCAACACCTGTATGATAAATTAGTAAGTAATAATTTGATGTGAAATAGAACATCTTTTGCACAATCTTCCTCGCGGAAAAGCAGAAATTTTGAAGAAAAATGACGAAAATATAACTTTTTTCGTACCCCACAAGGTCGCCATTTTGAATTTACCCATAGCCTTATACTTGGGTGGTTATGCAAATAGGTTCAAAATCACCCCTAATATGATAAACTACGAAGTAACGAAGTGTCGTCGTTCCGGAGATTGGAGCAAAAAAGCAAAGCCCGCCCCCCCCCCCCACCCGCCGGCAGACCAGGTGCTGTTAAGACTGGCTCCACCACACATAATATGTCCCTCGTCCATGATAAAAATGCTGTATTTGCATTAAAATCGACCACATAATAACACATGCTCGTTTTACTAGCTACTTTCAAAGCAAAACAGTAAACGATTTCCGCTAATGATTACAGGTATTATTGGTGTACCTTGAAATATTCCGAGGTGATTTCTTAACAGAGTGAAGCTCCAACCCACGTTCCGAACCATCATGAAAACCAAGAGTCACTCGAAAGAGGATATTACCACATGAAGGGACCCTGCACATGCGATTAAACTGCGAAAATCTTAAAAGTCATGCTTGCGATGTTGATCTTTAACATCGCATTGAGGCACTAAGCTCGATGCGAGATTATGGGCTGGCTTCTACAAACCTGTTCATGGGACGCACTATATGATAGGAATGGTTGTCCTTGACGTCCTTGATACTGCTGCCTGTCGGACGGATAGATGGATAGATAGATGGATAGAACCTTTATTTATCTAGGGTTACATAATTAGCCGGTCGATGGATTGACTATTCATCTTGTTTTTCACAGATTGCTCTTCCGTGGATGAACTTCTGCTGGCTGTGTTAGTGAACGAGTGATTTGTGATGTTAACCCGAAGGTCTGTTTCTATGATTTTGCTTTTCAACTTGCGCCAAGCGCCATAACACGGACTGAAGTTGTTGACATGATACACCTCGACTTCCCGCTCGAAATTAACGACCCATGTCCCCTGGCTCCAGGCAAGGTTATAAAATTTGTAGCGCTTGTATTCCTGGACTGTTTTGCGCTATCTCTGCGCCATACGGGAGAAAGTCATACTAACCTATGCCAGTCTTTCTGGCGAACATGAAAACGTGATAATTAACGTGGGAGTCGAACAACAACAACAGATAGGATCTTCTTAGTGGGATGTTCTGTAAATGGGCAACACCATCAGATTTAATGCCCTAAAAAGATTTCGAAACAAGACCTCGAAATCAGTCTATTTCTGGTATTGTAATATTGTTTTTATTTCTTTGTTTCCTGAGTGTTTTCATAGGTACCAGAAGTAGACTGGTGATAGAGCCATGTACACTCGATATCAACTTGGTAGTGCATTATATACAAACAATTTGATTAGCTGACTTCGATTCGATATCTAATCTGAGATGGAGCGGTGGGTCGAGTGGGTTACTTCCCATTGTTCACTTGACAGCCTCAATTGCTCCAATTTATTACCTGTATATGGTAGGATTCTGCTGGAAGTTTGTTAGTCCCGGTGGCCCGCTCTATGTACATGTCACTCGACAAATATATGTAGGTTTATTGTTTTGGTTGGAAAGTTAAGCCGTAAGATGTAGGGCATTGCAGGTTGTTTTTTTCTGGTTATTCTTGCATTTACCTTGTTTACTCCATGTTAAGGCGTTTATTCCACCAGACGTCCACGGTGCTCATATATTAACATCAGATGAGTTAATTATTTGAGCTGATCTGTCATCGCATCTCCAGAGCTAGCGTATCTAAGTTCGCTTATACCGGTGCTAGGAGCTGTGTGGATACTGCATTTTCTCCACATGAACAGCTGCAACCAAAGCGCGGCTGAGATACTAAAGCTTCTACACACCTGTTCATGGGATGCACTATATAATAGGAATGGTAGCGATTGATGACGATATTCAGCAGTCGTATGGTCTGCATTCCTACAAAAGAGAGCACTTTATACACTAACATTGCGAACAGAAATGACAAAGGAACTTCTTGTCTTTAAGTGAAGACATGCATTGGCCAAGGTGGGGCATATCGCGCATGTAACCTCCACTTGCAGGTTTCGCAAAATACCCATAGCACCGCCCCATCATGATCTTCCTCGGTTTGATGACAAAATCTACATTGGTCTTGAACTGATGCATTATATTGAGAATGCAAGCCTAATTTGGACCTGCCGACGTCAAGCCTCATAGTTTTTGTTTTTAACCCCGAAATACAGTAGCTTCTCTGTTTTCCAGGAGAGATTAACAGTTGTTTCCGTTATTTCCATGAAGAATGCGTCAAATTCGGAGGCTGTGTTTGGGACATTTTTTTCTTTCCCAGTCTTGACGTGGGCGGGGGGATACACGAGGAAAGATGTACTGCTGCCTGTCGGACGGATAGATAGATTTATCCAAAATTACATAATTAGATGCTCTATGGGTTGACTATTCATCTTGCTTTCACAGATTGCTTCTCCGTGGATGGACTTCTGCTTGTTGTGGCGGGTTGTAGCTGAAGACTGTGACTACATTGCCTGGAATCGATGTTAGTGAACGAGTGATTGTCTGTTTCTGTTTCTCTGATTTTGCTTTTTAACTTGCGCCAAGCGCCATAACATGGACTGAAGTTATTGACACCATACCCCTCGACTTCCCGCTCGAAATAACGATCCATAAGATTCTGCTGGTGGCCCGCTCTATGTACATGTCACTCGACAAATATATGTAGGTTTATTATTTTGGTTGGAAAGTTAAGCCGTAAGACGTCGGGCATTGCAGGTTGTTTTTTCTGGTTATTCTTGCATTTACCATGTTTACCCCATGTTAAGGCGTTTATTCCACCAGACGTCCACGATGCTCATATATTAACATCAGATGAGTTAATTATTTGAACTGATCTGTCATCGCATCTCCAAAGCTAGCGTATCTAAGTCCGCTTATACCGGTGCTAGGGACTGTGTGGATACTGCATTTTCTCCACATGAAAAGCTGCAATCAAACCGTGGTTGAGATACTAAGGCTACATTCGAGAGTCCACCGCATTCTCGGGTCTGAATATGAGTTGCAGAGGGAAGCTTTCCCATAGAGTCATATGGTTGTTTTTTTAGTCGCCAGGCGTCGTCAATTTTTGCCACCTCTTGCATATCGCTTAAGCTTTTAACTATATAATTCTGATCCATAGACACAGATCATACAGAGCTGTAAATTTAGTTGCGTTTCCTATAAAACTTATTATAAGAGAATAATGTTTTGTCTTTTTTAAATGGGAGCGGACAGCGGAAATGCTTATATCATCGTCATTTCAATGAGATGCGCTCTACTTTATTACATGACAACCCCCATATAATGTACTACTCAGAAATGTAATTAACTGAAATTCATTTTTTTCAGTTTAGGCTAGCATAAACGAATGACTTCATCCAATCTACGCCCCATGTTGTTGCAAAATCCAACTTGTCAGATCGGAAACAGGAAAAGTTGAATGCTACTGTAGAGATCGACACAGTGAGGTAGGCTGTATAACATGGGAAACAAATGAGAACTGATATTATTTCCTTGATTTTAGCTTCAACTGAGGAAAATAATTTTCGCTAGTTTTATCCAGATCCGTGTTTTACTGAAGTATGATGTTGAACTATTTGACCTTAGTGCACACAGATTACGGATATATTCTTTCATCAGGGAGCCCTGTTGGGGAATGTCAAATTGAGGTTCAAATTAGGCCCGTCCAGGCATATAATAGTATTTAGCTCTCTGTGGTTATCATTCTGCTTTCTCCACAGACTATATAATAGCAATACAATATCTTCTATTTGCGCGACTGCTTAAATGATGAATGGCACAGGGGCATCACCATCATATGTAATGCCCTAAAAGAGATTTCGACGACCCCGAAATCAGTCTATCACTAGTCTAGTAATATTATTTTTTCTTTGTTCCTTGCGTGTTTTTATCGGTACCAGAAGTAGTAGTCCATGGGCCAATAGTCAAACCCTTCCCCCATCATCGGGCATTTTTATAGACTACCACTTTTAGATAGCTTACTGCATGTCTTTTCGATATCTGCATGTTTGGTAGTGGAAGTACCAGCGTCTGGTCCGTCATTCATAATTCAGCCGTCGTCCATTAAAAAATATCCGCGTCCATAATCCAAGGACCTATTCCATATAACAGCACCAACTTCAAAAAGACAATCACAGTATACATAAACATAGGTCAGTTTCCTGCAAGAGAGAAGCGGTCAACAGTTTTGAATGATTCCGGCAATGTAAAGTCCTCATCTAGAGAATGATGAATCGCAGTCACGCTTTGATTGTGACTGTTCATATGAGCATCATGAGGATCTTGAAGTACATGGGTTCATACGGCCCCTAGCCCCGGGTTAAGCGGAATTAGTCACAAATTACGAAACGTAACGCCATAGATCTTGCACGCTACGTTAGTATTTTGCTATCAGCATGCGATATGTATCGCCAAATTTGAGAAACTTTGAGAGAAGGCGCTTGGTGGCGTAGCCCTGTTTTATAAGTTTCTGCAACAATATGTTGTGACGTTGATTAAAATCTTCACATTTAACACAGGATCTAGCAAATGCTACTAGGCGAGATATGTATACGCTATATGCAGGTCCTACTGGAATATTACTGTCCGGAAAGGGATTGTTTACGATGTCAAAATTGTAGTCATCTCTTTTGTCATAAAGTCGACGAGAGAGAAGGCCCGCTTAATTTTCATAGAGATACCGATGGAATAGAGGTACAGGCTAGGTCAAATATATGTCGTCGGACGATTTTTTTCATTTCAAAAATAGGGTGGGATGCGATTGGGTCTTCAATTTTCCTTGGCATTGAGCGTAGCGAACTGAAACTTATCACGCAGTATGCCAATATCATACTCTTTCTGGAAATGCAATGAAAACCTACCTAGCTTGGGTATTTATGACGTCACAGCGACGTGATTCCGACATACCGGACTTTTGGTCATTTTTGGTCTTTTTTTCACAAAAAATCCTACTATTCAAAATGTGTTCAATGTACATGCTAAGCTGATTAGGAGGCTATACGTGGATGTTTTTTTTATGAAAATAAATTGAATCTTTGCATTTGAGGACCAGATTTGGTAAACAGTGAGCCGAAAATGAACAAAAATCGATTTAAGCAGGACTCTCTCGGAAGGCTGGCAATTCAAATTTTCCGTGAAGAATGATGAAAATGGGCCGAAAATATCTAGATCAACAATTTTAACTCTGACTTTGTTGCTTTCCTATTATACTTCGACAAATATACCCCCGTCTCCTCACCCCTCCCCACTTCTTTGTTATGTACCCTCATAAAAATGAAAATGTTGCGGAAATATCTCCGCAATATTGCGGCAATATTACCGCAACATAATTCTGTTGGCAGAAGAGGTGGGAAATAGATGTGATTTTGTCACCGATAGCTGCAACAAATTCTTCAATCTTTGAAATATTGCCACAGCTTTTTTTCTGGCAACAATATTGCCACAACACTTTCTTGCGGTGACAATTTTTGGTAACTTTGTGGCTACATCCTCAAATTATAGTGATTTGACTGATCATTAGCTTTCCAGTATTCGAATATTTGACACTATTGAGGTTTTTTATTGAAGATTCTGTTCTATTCTATTCACGCGAGATCCGAATAGAGAGGCATCTTGGAGGTAACCAACATAATTGCTTTAGAAAACAAATGGTTAACGGTATCTCAAAACTGTCCATCAGAAATACTTTGTGGAAGAAATCATATTAAACTCATTAGTAACTTGTAGATTCAAGATCTCGAGGTGGCATTCTTTGAACAGAATTTCTTTCATACTATAGACCTGACCGAATTTGGCCACAACTCTTCCTATCAATAATGCCTGTGTTTGATATCACCATGTTGTTTTTGTCTTCAACATTTGGATTTCCAATAGTCACAGAGACTTAGCAGCAGTTTTAAACATTGATGTAGCCCAAGTATTCTAATATTTCTTTCTTCTGGGTCTTTGCTTCGCAGTGATAATTTTTAGGCGCATAGACTCGATCAGTTTAGTTACAGAGTTCACACAGAAATGAATCCACGAAAACTGAATCCCAGTGAAGGCCAGATGCGCATGGGATAAAAATAAAATGCCGATTTGCGGAAAATCCAGAGGCGGACCCGAAAATTAGAAGCAGCGTGACAAGTTTAATTAAAGCGAATTACGGTCTTTAAAAAAGACAAGAATTAGTTCAGTTTTCTAAATAAGAATTGGTAGTATTCTGATGAAAGGAAAGAAATAATTCATCCAGAGATCCGATTTTAAGTTGAAGGGTTTTATACATACACTCAAGCTGTTTATTTTGGCGCACAACATTGATACGGGAAGAGAGACCATACGAGAGAGAGAGAGAGAGAGAGAGGGAGAGAGGGAGAGAGAGCAGACGCTAATTACAAAACAAGAAAATGATATATTCAATGATTTATTATTTTTTTTGGAATGGGAAGTGGCAGTTAGAAGAGTGAAATCTATTTGTGTGGGAGAAAAATCTTGCAGTTGAACAGTAGTCGTCACTGAACAACGACAACATGATTCGTCGGTGAAATAGCGTTCGGAACAGACTAACATACTATACCGTGAAAAGTTATCAGCCTGATGATATTTAATGAAATTTACACCACAAACACTGTTGTTTATTACTGTTTTGTTGGTAAGAGTGGAGTCAGATCACAGTACAATAGTTTCGCCTTTGTGCAGAAATTTCTCTTTGAAAATACTAATGGAAACATCTGGGAAAAAGCCTAGGGCTATACACCAGTTTGCAAAGAATCTCTGGATGTATTGGGTTGGTTTATATATTTGTTAAATATGTCTCATTCAAAAATGCAACCAAATAGTTTGTGTTTGTATTGCTGTAAGTCACCATGGATGTCTGTTAATTTATTTCTCTGGATTTACTTGCGATTTAGTCATGGAGTAAATCGCAGTTTTCTCCATCTACTGCATTGCAAATTAGCTTCATTTCAGAAATACACCCCTGGATAGTTTCAAAGGATACTTAAGCAAAGACGGGTACAACAAGAGTTGTCGCCAATGCTTCACGAGAACTCCGGTGTGTCAGGTACTGAAAGTGAGCATCTTTTGTCTGTAAATCCATTTATATATGCCAACCGAGCCAGTCAAGATTAGAAGAATAAAAGAGTCAAAAACCTATACATAATTATTCTGGAACATTCTATGAGCCAAGGCATAACGGAAATTGATTTATTTTTGCATTTTTCTGCTTCCGCCTATACTTACAACATTCGGTGAGCTAAATTTACTCGTGGTGCGCATTTCATGATGGGAAGGAAACCTGGCTGATTTCCAAACTGTCCAACGATGTATTGGGGCCACTAACATTAATAGTTTATTCATCATCGCTCATTGTCCCAATTTTGCCCCCGCCCCAAAGATTCGTGTTATTTATTATTTTCATTAACTGCAGTATGTGTCTCAAATATTTTGTTCTAGTAACATGTGCCAACATGCACTGAGGAGCGAATTTATGCTGATAACTTTGTCCATACTTAAAAAATTAATTAGAAAACAATCAAATGGTTTTGAATCCCTACACGGCACACCGGGGTGCATGGACAATTTACCATTGTTCACGTTGTTACCTTCGCTAAATTTCCGAAAATCTCCCACCCTCTGCGGAAAACTGCTAATTAAGTTAAATTCCTCCGCCCTTTCCCCCATCGGTTCCCCCCACCCTCCCCCTCCCCCGATTATGAATCGGATGTTTCTTATATAAGTATAATTAATTATATTTTAGAACAAAATGTTCAAAAAGCATACACTTAAGATGCAACTTTTTGTTGTAGCAATATTGTCGTAATATTGCCGCAACCCGAGTCCACTGCAGCTGGGATAGCCCACAGTGTTGAGAGAAGTTTTCATTCCGGCAATACTGCGGTAATATTGGCGCAACATTGCGGTGATATTGCCACAACATGGTCACCGTCCAGGTTATCCTACAGCGTTGCTGGAAGTTTTCTTTCTAACAATATTGCGGAAATATTGCCGCAACATGGTCACTGTCCAGGTTATCCTGCAGTGTTGCCGGAAGTTTTCTTTCTGGTAATACAAACATGTAAATAGTGTATGTAATTATGCTCGTTTGTTAACCAAACTATTCGTTAACAGCATGCAGTCGATATTGCTAATCGCTAAAATATTATATTGTGCATACTAATCAATCGAATCTGAAATAATTGTTTTGGTTGTATGCAAATTAATTTATTCCTATATGTCAGCCTGAAGATGTTATCGATATTTAAATTTATACCTAGTATGTTCAACATCCCATACAGAATTATAGGTCCTGATGAACCGCATTCCTGTGATGTGCATTTTTGTGCATCAAAAAACATTGGCCCTTGACATTTTATTGCGCCCTGTATTGTATAATATACCAAAAAAAATCGTATTAGCTCATACTACTGAATTGTTACGGGTATCTAATGTATATCTCCATGAGGAATTAACAAACTACTTTATATCAGATATATATGTTAATCATCCCTCGTATAATCACATTACCATGGAATTTGCAAAATCGATTATCAGTCTATTTAGCTTAATTAATTTGTCTTGTATAATATGCCAATTATATTAATCATATACGTTTTGAATCTGAGCAATGTCTTATATACGAATCCATAATCGTTATCCACCAGTTTTCATTTCTCTACTTTCATATACATATTGAAATGTAGTCACCTAGACGCATATTGTTCTATTATAGATGTAGTAAATATAGAAAATATATATCAACACTAATTTAATGAATTCACAATCTTGGCAATGGTATTTTCCTTTGTTATATCTACAGGTCACACGCTCCAAATTATGTGTTTTCACGACTCATTCAATCTATGTACAACCAACATTTTCCTTTCCTATTTCATCCAGTATAATACCTTCAGTGTATTTTGTCAATTTTCACTTCCGAATAGCTGTCTGTAGGAAGGATCATATCACACCATGCAATTGACATTTACATAGACATGATAACGACTAGTATTTGTAATGGATAATCAAGTGCTCTTGTCGTTAAACAGTTATTTATAAATACTGTGTTCCTGGTATAGTCAGAGCTACATGTTGAATCAACACAGTCTATTTGTGGTCCCCTTGTAGATTAGAGAATATGTCGAGATATACATTACCGGTCCCCGTTTATCCTTGTAATCTAGAACTGCACTCCTCGCTGACTGTACGGCTAGCTGGTATCGCTTCAAGTGCATGACTCGTCAACGTAACCAATCTGGCCATATTACTAATTTCGTTCTCCTTCACTCTGCTTCCCGTCCCTGTATTTCCTCCGTCGTCATAACCCTCTTGTACTTTATCATCTTTTCCCGGTATCGATAGATCACCGCCTTGTACGCTGCTTGCGCATACTGTGGATCTTTCAGGTCAGAAACCTCCATTGGAGTTTTTGGGTGTACGATTTTTATCAGGGCTTGACTTCCGGCGAACATTGATTGGCCATTATACCTGACTGGGCCAGAAATGGTCTGTGACGTATTTTAAAATGTTTCTATAATATTTGACTCTAAAATAGATCAAAACCAGCTTTTCAAATTTTAATCGAAAAAAAAATCTGGTCCAGTTTGATTGGCACCTCCGAAATTTGCCGTAACGGTGTCGGGCTGGATGACCCTATTTCTGGCGGTCTTATCTCAAAAAAATGGTGGGGAATGTATGCTGAATTTTCCATGTGTTTGAGCGAAAAGGCCAGGCTACCTGGTGTGGTGCGTAATTTGTGGCGGCGAATATTAGGGAAAACAGTTTTCCCAAGATGTGCCCTGCCAATCTACTACATATTAAGTAAGGCGAATATTTAGTGGTTTATTGTCACATGTTTAAGTGTTTTTTTCCTCCAGAGAGACACAGAATCAGATATAAATGCCTATTTTCGGTCGTTTTTCGGTTGTCCGGTTCGGATAGAATGTTATCGAGCCTAAACATATACATTTTTAGTCTATCGCGGTCGCCCGAGCTCGTATTTCTTAGTTTACAGCCCAAATTTAATACTGCCTCACTACTATAAAGGAATTGAGTTATTGTGTCCGTACAGTTATTTTCAAGCCATTCGTCGATATATTCTGCGCTGTGGATACGTTTATTTGCGCATTCCGCTTATTGACACCACCCTCACTTCAGCGATGGTTCTGGTCGGTAAGCTCACGCATTAAATTAGGTCAATATATTCCCAAACTTTATTCATTGCAAAGTAACACTGGTCTGCTTTGTCAAATAACTGCATGAAAGGGCATTCATCGGATTCTAACTGGAGATATGATACAAATTAGCCATAAAATTTTGCTTTTATTTTCCCTCTTCAAATGGAGGGCGGGGTCGGTTTTGTGTTAATAATCGTTATCCCATGCGTGTACAGATAAAATTCTGTGGACTGGAATTAACATCAGTAAGTGTACAAATTAAAAATCCAGAAAAAAATACTGAATAATCTTTTGGGGTGAAATATTTCAATAAGTGTTTGACTATTCTGGGGCCCATATATTAAGGGAAATATCACTTTAATGCGACAATCGATAACTTTGCGAATATTCGAAGCAAGACCTTTATATTTGAATTGAATTGAATTGATTTTTATTCACCATTTATGAAAGCGATATAAATACATAACATATATAAAGAAAGTTGTATGGCGGGAATAAAACCCCATGGGGCTTGTTCTATCCCTAATATAATATAAAACTGCAAGGAAGATGGCATACAATTATAGACTAAGGTAAGAAATCCATTTCCAATGTTGCTGTGAAAATCGGTCAGTAATCAATTAGGTATGATTTGATTTTAGATTTAAATAGAGACATGGATGTAATTGATTTCATTGCGGAGGGTAACTTGTTCCACTCACGAGGTCCTATAATTTTAATAGTATAGAAAGATAAATTGGTTTGGTAGAAAGGTCTTTGTAAATTAAAAGAATGACCCCTGGTTTGATAAGAATGAACCGAAGATTGTTTTATAAAAAAAATCTCTAGAACTCATGGGTAATTTGTGGGGGCAATGAACAAACTTATATACTAACAGCAGAGATGAGTATAGGTTCAACTTGGGTATGGTTAAAATGTTCAACTTCTTGAATAAGGGTTCTGTATGGTCAAGTTTTTTGGATATGGTAATGACTCGTAATGCCTGTTTCTGAAGTATAATTAAAGGATGTAAATGAGTAGCATGTGTGTTTCCCCACAGAATGTTACAATAAGAAAATTATGGAAAGATCAATGAATAATACAAAACGTAGAGTGTTTTTTTGTTGATTGCATTCTTAATGTGATTGATAATTCCTATGTTTCTCGAAACTTTGTGTGAAATCCAGTTTAATTTGTTATTAAAAACTACACCTAAGAACTTGAACTCGGCGACTTGCATATGTATATGATTGTTTGTTATTGGTTCGGCCACACACAGTTTATTGGAATCTGAATAGATTTACTTATTTGAATTCATAACCTGTTGGGTAAATCTTCGCACCACGCGAATAGATTTTACACCAGTGACTGTTGACTCCTTCCTCAGTGGAATCATTTTGGACATCAAACAGGCGTCGGAGTTTCTCGCGTATCTCTTCGATGAATTGTGAGTACAGCTTTGCCCGGTTCTGGAGTTTGTTTTACGTATCCTGGCCTTTGTGTAGTACTTTGTGTTTTTGTTTGAATGACCCAAAATTAATGATAACTGGTCGTGGGTATTTTCGTTGCGCGGAATACATGTACGTCCCAATTCGGTGCATTCGTTCAACATGCAAATTTTTCAATTCGGGGTCACTAAGTCCAAGTCGTTTTTAAATATGATTATACAAGCTTGAATTAAATCTTGTCCTTGGTTTTCAGCGATGTTTTGGATTATGACGCTACTTCTCATTCCCCTTGATTCAAATCTACAATTTGGGCACTTTGTATATCTACTTTTCTATCAAGTTTGACCAATAACGCCTTTATTATTCTGTTTGATATCTGCTTGTTTGCGAGTGGAACATTGGTGAAATGAAGGTACAGGCTAGATCAAACATATTTGGTCGGACGATTTTGTCATTTCAAATTCCCGCACAATATGGTTATATCATGCTTTTTCTGGAAATGTAGTAGGAATCTCGCTGGCTTGAGGAGTTATGATGTCACAGTGACGAGTTCCCGACATGCAGGATTTTTTTGTCATTTTTACCGAGCTCGTAGCTTTAGCTGCGGAAAGCTCGATATAGGTGTCACAATGATGTCCGTCTGTCTATCTGCAGGACCAAGTAAATGTTAAAGTTTGATCCTAACGCCTGCCCAACCGCCGAACCCTCATATTTCAGATGCTTTCATCGGGCTACACATATTGAACCCATTCACTACCCCCAGGGAGCATGTCCCCACCCCTGGGATCCCAGGACCAAGTAAATGTTTTGGACTTAGAAACTTTTCCTGTCCACAGCTTCTCAGCCTCACCTATGTCTCCTAAACTAAGGCCAGACGACCCCCCGAACTTTCATATATTCCAAATACTTACATCTGGCTACACTTATTGAACTCATCCACTACCCTCGGGGAGCATGTGCCTGGAGCACCGAGCCCCACCCTATATCTCCTAAACTAAGCCTTTCCCGAAGCCATACTCTCATATAGTTTGGGAGCTCAGATTATCCCTGGGAGCATGTCCCCACCTCTGGCTCCGAGCTCCACCCTATATAGTCGAGTGGCTTACCGTAAAATAATCGAAAGTTATTTACATTTGTGACAAAAGCACTATCTTTTGCATGCTGATTTGTGATGGTTCCAGGACCCAGAAAATCTGCGGCTGCAAGCTGAACTCTGCATGGGATGGGTTTTATCTTCTAATTTGGAAAGGTGGGGGGGAGGGATTAAAATGTGTTGACTTGACCCTACCTGGCCTGGAGCTATCTCCGGAACCACAAAAAATGGAGAGCTGAAACTCAGTGACTTTATAGTTTATTATATTGGGATCATTTTGAGCATATTTGCATAACCCCCCGAGCAGAGGATCATGGGAAAATTCAAGATGGCGGTCACGTGGAGTCCCAGAAAAGGGATGTGTTTTCATATTTCTTCAAAATTTCTGCTTTCTCTCGACGAAAAGCGGGCAGAACCTATTTTATTTCACATCTCAATAATATTTACTAATTTATCATGCAGATATTTAGGAGAAATTGCATAAATAAAAAATTCAGAAAATCTGACTGAAAAATCGACCAAAAAATGCCGTTTTTGAAAATGACGTCACTGTGACGTCACCAAAGCGGCCATCTTCGATTTTGTTCACATTTTCTGGTAGAGGTTGACCCAAGGGTATAGTGTGGTAAGTTTCAGCCCTCTAGCTCAAGAGGTCAGAAAAATAATTAGAGGGGAGCCATCTCCCCCCCCCCCCCAGGCCACAACAGGTCCCAAAAAGCCCAGGCCAGATAGGGTTAAACTAACCACCTACCCTTTGTACGCATTTCTATTTCATATAGTGAAAACTTTTACATAAAAGGCACATGATACTGATGTTCAGTATATGTACCGTGACAATATAGTCCAGAATTCAAAATGGTCACCAAATTGAGAATTATGTTTGGACATTTTCATCAGTTTAACACAATTTTTTACAGAGATACAATAAACAGTAACCTATCTCTTATATTTTGTGAGGTTGATACATCACAGTCTAATTTGTTCACTGTATCAGCTGCCATAACCTTTTAATGAATAAATAATGTTTTATTCACCACATACTCAGTTTACGTACAGTGTATCGGTGCATGTAAACATTCAGGAAGATTGTGAAATCTGTAAACAACGCACTGCCTAGATTATCTCTGCAGTTAGCTACCCTGGTGTGCGCATGCCTACGATGACGTCACTTCTGAGCTCTGCCCTCCAAGAGCTCCAAGCTCAGACTCCAACAGCCCCGAGCGCTCCGATCCAAGAGCTCTTCCCTAGGGGAGCTACCACCACCATCGAGCGATGACGGTCGTCAACGCTTGGGGGTGGTGGTGTGTGGTGGTGTCTGTACATATAGGGATTATCAGTCCGGTCTACACCACGAGAGCTTCAAGATGACACCCTACCCTTCATCTTTGGATGAGATATAGAACCTCAATCTCTCGAATATATCCCTGTGTACCTCAAGAATGACCACCCTACTTTCTACGCCCCAAATGTGCAAACAAGTGTTTCAGGACATGCTGCCGTTACAGTATCCTTGCCTGCCTGACGACGCTTAGGCCAAAAGCGATTATGACTGAAGATTAAACTTTCTCAAATGACGATTTCTAATTGGATAAGAGCCTACTTGAATTTTAAACATACTAAACGCGGCTCCCCCAGGGTGGGTATGATGTACTGGAGGGACTGATAACATGATTGACCTGTCATTCTTGTTGTTCTCTCATCTTTCTACATCATGGCGTCAGGGCGTTTTGCTAGGGCGTTATGGCGTTAAGATAAAGCGTTAAGTCATTAACATAGGTATTGAGGCGTTGGTCCACCGCGACCCCAAGTTGACCTAACAATTTGCATATGACCTCTGTGACGTCACTTCGGAAAACGCGGAGGTAACTCTAACAGGTAGCTAGAGTGAACATGGCCACTTCTCCAAACGCGCTTGTTTGCACCCCCGAACCACCCCTTTCTCTACTACTCCCAAGTGATCTATAAATAATTTTCCAGAAAATTCCCCGAAAAATTAACCCTGATAGTTTCTGATTTCTGTAACACTAAACTGGGTTAATTTCGTTGACTTTTATTTACCCGAAATTGAGAGACTACACTATCTCAACAACATTCTTCTTTCTATGACTCCGTGTGACCAGTAAATGGTGCGAGTCAGGAGTGGGATTCGAACCCACGCCCGTATCTGCAGACCAGTATACCCATACCCCGGGGAAGACAATTTCATAGATCTTGAGACTGGCACCTTAGACCACTCGGCCATCCTGACCAAAGCTGGTTATCGTGGTCATAATGATTCATATATTGTGCTATATTTGTACAATGGTTTTGCAACATGGCGAAGAATAACGAAACAGGTGTGTGTCAGAAGTGGGATTCGAACCCACGTCCCAAATATGTAGACTGGCCTCTTAGACCACTCGGCCATCCTGACCAACGTTGATTATGATAAACATGAAGAGTCATATATAGTGCTACATTTTGTTACATGCTTTTACATGTCACGGTGTGTACGCCGTGAATGCCCTTATGGCTGCACTGATTGGTTACTTCCCCAGCCTGCCGATTGACTGATATATGCACGTTAGGTCGTTAGGATAAGGCGTTGAGATGGGTGTTAAGGCGTTGAGACGGGCGTT
>JAVTVY010046380.1:0-20172 GCA_036873755.1 Hanleya hanleyi | reverse complement strand
TATCATTTCAGATTAGAAGATGCTGATAAGGGACCATATGCGATTATCCTGGCTCCGACCCGTGAGTTAGCTCAGCAGATTGAGGAGGAGGCAATCAAATTTGGGAAGGACCTCGGTGTACGGACGGTCTCTATTATTGGGGGTATTTCCCGAGAGGAGCAGGGCTTCAAACTCAGACAGGGCTGTGAGGTAACACAACAAACACTTTTAGATCAGCTATTTATTCAACTGAAAAAAATATAAAAAAAGTAGACTGATGGCCATTTTCATTTGCCAACCTTTTTTCCTGCGAAGTAGGCTCTCATTTGCAAATTGTCCAGTACTAATAAGTCAGTGAGTCAGTCAATCCATCCAAATCATTTCGTCGGCAAACTAGGGAGAACTGTTGACATTAGAACCTTGATTTTTGGCATGAAGGTGCATTAGGGGTCTGTTACCAGCAAGTTCTCAACTGATCTACTTTTGATGAAAATTTCTGTTGATTTTTGTTGAAAATCACTGGTGATTTTTGTTGAAAATCACTGGTGATTCTGACTTGAGCAGTGCCCATCTTAATATAGGCAGGATTTTAACTGGGGGGGGGGGATTTCCAATAGTTCAGTTCGCGTCGGAGTCCTAATGCCTACCCTACTTCGTAGGTCCTGTGACGTTAGTCACATTGCTCACTGTGGGCTGTACAGTAGCCCAATTGTGAACAGTTCTGTATAATCAGAGCTCAATATTCACATAATAATTTCTGGAATTGGCTTCTCCAGAGTGTTTTAATATGTGCGAATTATTAGATAGATTAGGCTAAATGCAATTTCTTCTGTTTGAAGTTTATATCCAAACTGGGGTGTTCAGTTTCGTGACACTGAAATCTGTGATGAGATTGTACATGTACTCATGGAAGGCCTTCTCTTAGAGTCAAATACATCTTGTAGGTACTACATGTATATTATGTGGTCTCTATTCCACCGTGGGGTTTCCAGAGATTCCAGAGATACTGTGTAAATGACACCCCAGGTCATGGGGTTGAGTGGGCTGTCGCTATGTATACCCCAGGTCATGAGATTGAGTGGGCTGTCACTCTGCATACCCCAGGTCATGGGATCGAGTGGGCTGTCGTTTTGCATATCCCAGGTCATGAGATTGAGTGAGCTGTCACTCTGCATACCCCGCTCTGCATACCCCAGATGATGAGATTGATTGGGCTGTCGCTATGTATACCCCAGGTCATGAGATGGAGTGGGTTGTCGCTCTACATACCCCAGGTCATGGGATCGAGTGGGCTATTGCTTCCCATATCCCAGGTCATGAGATTGATTGAGCTGTCACTCTGCATAACCCAATGTGCATACCCCAGGTCATGGGATTGACTGGGATGTTTCTATGCATATCTCATGTCATGGAATTGAGTGGGCTGTCACTCTGCATACCTCAGGTCATGAGATTAAGTGGGCTGTCCCTCTGCATACCCCGCTCTGGATACCACAGGTCATTGGATTGACTGGGATGTCGCTATGCATACCCCATGTCATGGGATTGAGTGGGCTGTCAGGGGTCGAAATAGGCCCCAACCACCAACAGGACATTTGTAAAAATTGTCCTGCATCCAATTAATATGTATGTAAATTATCTAAAAATACTACAGGACATGACAATTTTTTGCAGGACATGTCCTGCAAATAGATAGTAATTTCTAGCCCTGGCTGTCTATCTGCATACCTCGGGTCATGATATTGAGTGGGCTGTCACTATGTATAGCCCAGGTCATGAGATTGAGTGGGCTGTCGCTCTGCATACCCCAGGTCATGGGATCGAGTGGGCTGTCGCTTCGCATATCCCAGGTCATGCGATTTAATGAGCTGTCACTCTGCATACCCTAGGTCATGGGATTGAGTGGGCTGTCGCTCTGCATACCCCAGGTCATCAGATTGAGTGGGCTGTCACTCTGCATACCCCAGGTCATGGGATTGAGTGGGCTGTCGCTCTGCATACCCCAGGTCATGGGATTGAGTGGGCTGTTGCTATGCATAATCCAGGTCAAGGGATCGAGTGGACTGTTGCTCTACATACCCCAGGTCATGAGATTGAGTGGACTGTCACTATGTATACCCCAGGTCATGATATTGAGTGGGCTGTCGCTCTGCTTACCCCAGGTCATGGGATCGAGTGGGCTGTCGCTTCGCATATCCCAGGTCATGCGATTGAATGAGCTGTCACTCTGCATACCCTAGGTCATGGGATTGAGTGAGCTGTCGCTCTGCATACGCCAGGTCATGAGATTGAGTGGGCTGTCACTCTGCATACCCCAGGTCATGGGATTGAGTGGGCTGTCGCTCTGCATACCCCAGGTCATGGGATTGAGTGGGCTGTTGCTATGCATAATCCAGGTCAAGGGATCGAGTGGGCTGTTGCTGTACATACCCCAGGTCATGAGATGGAGTGGGCTGTCGCTGTGCATACCCCAGGTCATGAGATTGAGTGAGATGTCGCTATGCATACCCCAGGTCATGGAATCAAGTGGGCTGTCGCTCTGCATACCCCAGGTCATTGGATTGACTGGGATGTCGCTATGCATACCCAGGGTCATGGGATTGAGTGGGCTGTCGCTATGCATATCCCAGGTCAAGGGATCCAGTGGGCTGTCGCTCTACATACCTCAGGTCATGAGATTGAGTTGGCTGTCGCTATGCATACCCCAGATTATTGGATTGAGTGGGCTGTCGCTTTGCATACCCCAGGTCACGGGATCGAGGGGCTGTTGCTATGCATACCCCAGGTCATGGGATCGAGCGGGCTGTCGCTCCACATAAATTGCAAAAATTATCCATGACATGGGAACTCAGTGACACGTCAAAATCCGTCTTCGTGGGTCAGGCGAACACCCGTCAAAACATGCTTACATGGGGATCTACACAAGTCGCCAAAACCCGCTTATATGGGGGAGAGAGTTAAATCATACTCACCCACTCACTTAACTCTCATTCCGACATGACTATTGATACTTTTTATATGAATTAACACTGTTATACATGACTGAAAAATGAAAAAAAAATGTGGGTTACCATATCATCTTATACTATTGCTGGCCATCAACTTGGGGTAACCCTGGTCTTGGATTAACACAGAAATGATAAGGAAATAATCAAGAGATTGGCTTTTTAGATAGAACCGAATATACATTTTCAATCAAACTTTCAGTTTTCACATAAATCACCTGTTCATCTAAAGACAAATTAAAATATGTGCGTCAGCTACTTAATTTTCTTTCTAATGGACAAAAATTTACATTTTTAAGACTTTCCTAAACTGTTCCAATATTATTCTATTAAACTGCCATTGCAACAATTATTCCTATTCAAATAAAACCTCCTGGGGAAAACCTCCCTGTGAATTGGAAAAGCCTCCCTGTTAACTTGGGGAAACCTCCCTTTGAACTGGGGAAACCTCCATGTGAACTGGGGAAACCTCTCTGCGAACTGGGGAAACCTCTAGGTGAACTGGGGAAACCTCCATGTGAACTGGGGAAACCTCCATGTGAACTGGGGAAACCTCTCTGTGAACTGGGAAACCTCCATGTGAACTGAGGAAACCTCACTGTGAACTGGGAAACCTCCATGTGAACTGGGGAAACCTCTCTGTGAACTGGGAAACCTCCATGTTAACTGGGGAATCCTCTCTGTGAACTGGGGAAACCTCCATGTGAACTGTGGCTCTCCACCATAACATGATAATGGCATATCCTGTGTAGTAGAACAAAATGTTCATTGAAAAAGTTTTTAAAGGTTTGTGAAGACAGGATTTTCATGAGGTCATGGAAAGAAGAGATTATGAACAGTTTATTTGTATTAAAAATTTTGAAGATTTTTGTACAACCATGTGTATTGCAAAACACATGTGATAATGCTTCTTTTTATCCATGTTTATCAGATTGTGATTGCAACCCCGGGTCGTTTAAACGATGTGTTGGAGAACAGATACCTTGTCTTGAGTCAGTGTACCTATGCAGTTATGGACGAGGTATGTTACTTGTAGTCACTATGGTTCCGTTGAAATGTTATATCTTGTAGGATACCATGAACTAAATATCCCCCTATTTTCAGACAAGTTAAATACCCATATCCAACCTCGAGAAGTGACGTTGAATTTGTTCCAGCGGTATATCCATACCGTAATTAAGGCCCGACTATAAGGACTGAAAGAAATATCAACAGAACCTTGAAAATAGAGACTCGAGTTATGTGACATTCTCAAGTATCAATTGCAAATTTATCGCCCGTTTTGCAGCTAGCAGGCCGGTCTCTACTTAATAACCAATCATGAGCCAGATCATATATGCGAATTCCTCTTTCGCGCATGACAACCTTCATATTCAATCTTCATAAATTAATAATATCCTCACAGGGATCATACTGTCCTGCATTAACACGCACATCCACCAATCCTGATATTCTTTGCTCAGTCGACTACACGCAGCACTAGTCAATAGTCTGTCTGCTGTTCCAAGATTTGGTGAGTGGATAAGGGGAGACGATGTCTTGCATACCAAAATGAAGGTCAAAGGTCAGTCTGGCCTAAAAATCAGGAAATCATTGATCATTGACAGTTTTCTACCTACATTTTCAATTCTTAGTGAGTGGATACCCTAGTGGGAGACAATGTGTCGCATACTAAAATGGAGGTTGAGGTCAGAGGTCAAAGATCACTGTGGCCTATAAATCCAGAAATTGTTGAAAATTGTTTTGTGAGTGGGTTCATTTAGGGGAAAGGATGTGTCGCATACCCATATTTAGGTCAAGGTCAATGGGCAGGAAAGGCAGAAATCAGGAAATCGTTAAAAATAACTTTTTTGTGTCAGTAGTAATATTAAGGGGACATAACGTGTCATGTACCAAAATTTAGGTTATGGTCGAAGGTCACTGTAATCCCCAAAATCAGGTAATTGTTCAAAAGTGTGATTTAAAAAATTTGTTAAAAGAGCATATCTACGTGTCTGTAGAAATTTAATGGAAGATGTGTCCTGTACCAAAATTTAGGTCAAGGTCACTGTGACCCCAAAATCTCGAAATCATTAAAAATCATTTCTTTTGTTGTTAGAGGATATGCAAGGAGAGATGATATCTTGTGCAGGCGTATGTAGAAGCTAATTTTGACTCTTGTTAAAAGTATCACATATTGTGCCCATACCAAATATGTATGGTACTAAATTTTTAAAGGGTTCTTCATAGATATATTTGTAGTTGTACAAATTCAGTTTTCAGACAACATAAATTGAATGATGTTAAACTTCTTCCATAAATACCTAGGCTCTGTCTTTACTAGAGGTTAAATCAGTAATCCTGTATATTGGCAAACAAACACCCCTCTCTTACAACTCTAGGTTGAATGGGCTGTAATGGATGGTCACTTGCCTGAATAGGTACAAAATTCCTTGGTATGGACATATGATGCAGGGGTTCATAGACGTCAAAAATATTTAGGTCTCGGCAATTATTTTTATGACCCTTTTTTGTGTATTAATCTAGATATGATTTTGTGATATATATTCTTGAATGTACATGAAGCTGTTATAGATGTATATGCAGAATTGGTGATATTCTCCAAAAAGGACAATTCTGGATGATTTATTAATGGCATAGCCATAATATGTTGCACATTTTCAGCATATTTCTCAGTTGCTTGGGAGAGGCCGAGTAGTTTTGTGAGTCTCACCTTCATGTTCATCTAGCGAAGCGTTTTGGCACAATTAAATCTATTTATCTCATTCATTGTCCCCTGCCACATTAGTTGTGGGGGGGGGGGGAGCTTTAGAAACAACGGGTGTCCGTAATTATGTTACACATTTCTTATCCGATAACTCGAGTACCATTGAACTGATCGACTTCAAACTTGCAAAGTGTCTTGACATCGGTGAGAGGATGGTTGGGATTGCTCTTCAGTTAACTGCGTAATCCAAGATGGCTGCAATCAGCCATCTTGGACTTCAGCAGTTGTATCTTTACACGTTTCTTGTCCGACCAATAACTCGAGAACAATTGAACCGATTGACTTCAAACTTGGCGAGTTTCTTGACATCAGCGAGAGGACGGTTGGGATTGCTTTTCAGTTACCTGCGTAATCCAAGATGGCCGCCATTAACCATCTTGGATTTCAGCAGTTGTATCTTTGCACATTTCTTGTCCGATCAATAACTCGAGAACTATTCAACCGATCAACTTCAAACTTGGAGATTGTCTTGGCATCGGTGAGAGGACGATTGGGATTACTTTTCAGTTATCTGTGTAATCCAAGATGGCCACCATCAGCCATCTTGTGTTGTCGCATCTTTACACATTTTGGCAACGATTTGGTGCAAGACTCACGAAATATAATTGACAAAGGATCTGCTGCAAGTTGTATTGTCAGTCTTTTGTCCAGGATATTACCTTTTCAATGGGCGGTCTTACACCAAAGCCTTGCCCACATTTTTTTGTCTGACCAATAACTCGAGAACCATTTGAAGCAATCGTCTACCAACTTGCAGAGTATCTTTACATCGGTGAGATGTGTGAAACATATTGTGATCAACTGTACAGATGTTAAGAAGATCTTTTTAGTCTGGTGAAAGAAGACTGTATTTAAGGTTATTTGCGAGAAATCGGTTTGTTGTATAAATTTTAATGTATGTAGCTGTTTTTGGTGTGTTGTGTTGAATACTTCTGAATTGCTGGATTGTTGACTGTTTTTGTTGGAATACTTGGAATTTTGTTTGATCGTCGCTTTTTGCCTGAAATATTGCTGAACGCGACTTTAAACCTTAATTCTCTCTCTCTCTATCATGAAGGATTATAGCCACACCTTGCAGTCAGCTGGTGATTCTTTACCGGATTTGACTCCCCACGACGTATTTACATTTTATCTTTTAGGCTGACAAGATGATAAACATGGGCTTCGAACCTGAGGTGCGTAAAATCCTGGACTATCTCCCTGTGAGCAATCAAAAACCTGACACAGATGATGCAGAAGACGATGTGAAAATGTTGGCAAACTTTAACACCAAGCATAAGTACAGACAAGTGAGTAGTGTAATAGGTCACATGACTTTGAAACATCCCGGTTTCCTTCATCATGACATATCCATATCATATCGTCATCAGTTTAAAAAACGATTTGCCCGATTGACATCAAACTTGGACAGTGGGTTGGTATGAGTGAGAGGATGGCTGGGATTGTTGTGCAGCAGCTGCATAATTCCATGTGGCCGCCAAGGTCTTTTCAGCCATGCTACATAAGCTTGTGACTCAAAAATGGTTTGTTTGATTGACATCAAACTTGGACAGTGGGCTGGTATGAGTGAGAGGATGGCTGGGATTGTTGTTTTTTTTCGGACAACCTGCATAATCCAATATGGCCGCCATGGCCTTCATCCCTAGTTAGCCATGCTGAATATGCTTGTCACTTAATAACTCCAAAAAAAATTGTCAGATTAACATCAAACTTGGACAGTGGCTTAGTATGAGTGAGATGACGGCTGTGATTGTTTTTTTCGGCAGTCTGCATAATCAAATATGGCCGCCATAATAAATAACCTTTTCACTGCAGCAATAACTAAAAACAATTTATCCAATTGACATCAAACTTGAACAGTGGTTTGGTATCACCAAAACAATGACCGGGATTGTTTTTCGGCAACGTACAAAAGCCAATGGCCACCGTGGCCTTAACCTCTATTCAGTCATGCTACTTCTCACTGGCATATTGAACTCCAGAACGATTTTACTGACTGAGATGAAACTTGCCCAGTGATTTGGTATGTATGAGAGAATGGTCTGCAATGCCACAATAATAAATCATCAATATAGAATTATCTTAATCCTTCTAATAATTGGATTCCCATTTTAAAATTCAATTGCCACCAATTTTGGAGACAAAATTCAATTGCCACCAATTTTGGTGACAAAATTCAATTGCCACCAATTTTGGTGACAAAATTCAATTGCCACCAATTTTGGAGACAAAATTCAATCGTTGACTCTAATAAATTTGATCATCCTCTAAAATCATTGAAATAATAAAGAAATATTGGATTATCTGCACTGGTTTGGACCATTTTGTCAACTTCCTGTTGAAATAAATTTGATCATCCCCAGATTTTATGGTGGGAAATTTTACTTCCTTTGATTGAATTATTAGGGGGATTACTGTATTATCTCCTTTTGAAGTAATGACAAGACTGCATCAATGGCATTTGAGATATAAAGGTGAACTGCAAAGCTTTTAATACCGACGGTCACGGATGTACAAAGGGAAGCAACTTTACCAACGTCACGGCAGAGGGCGTGACTGCTTGGGGGTCAGATCGAAGATTGTTAACATGGTGGATCAAAGGAAATTGACGCAAAACGGTTTCCAGTTCGATAAATGGGCCGTCAAAATGAAATTAAAACAGATGTACTGCAGAGTGACTATCCTAACATATTGACAGACACACGAGGCGCTCTTGTTGTATGATGTAAGATATATATTTCTAGTCCAAATGAATTGAAGAATCTGGTATGTCCTTCTGTGACGTCGATCATTCGCTATGACGTTGCAACAATCCATATTGTGATGACGCCACTCGCGATACCATTGTATGCGGTCCAAATAACAAACGTCACAAGAGAACGTCATAATACAAATGTATCAAAATGTATATATTCGTAGCGTCGCAAGCTATCGAATGGCTGCAGGATAAATCTGACCCCCTCTGCACTCCGCCCTCTACCGGTATGTCAGCAAAGTTGTTCCCCTTTACGTATCCGTGACCGTCGGTATTGTCCCCCGCTACTTAGTAGGGGGGGGACTTAGAAACACCGGTGTCCGTAATTCCGTGATTCCGTAATTATGCCCCCCCTCTAACTAGAGGGGGGGCATATAGCGATCGCTTTGTCCGTCCGTCTGTCCGTCTGTCCATCCGTCTGTCCGTCCGAATTTCTTGTCCGGGCAATATCTCGGTTAATATTTGATGGACAGGATCGAAACTTGCATGGAATGTGGCGAGTGGCTCGTAGTTGTGCAGCGTGGAGTTTTTTCCGAGTTCCTGTATAATTTTCAAGAGTTATGGCCCTTTTTCTGAAATCTCTGTGAATGGGACTTGTCCGGGCTGGATCTTGGTTAATATTGTATGGACAAGTATGAAATTTGCATGATATGTGGTCAATGACCCACAGTTGTGCAGCGTAAAGCTTCTCCACGTTTCGCTTATATTTTCAAGAGTTATGGCCCTTTGTTCCTGAATTCTCCGTGAATTGGGACTTGTCCGGGCTGGATCTCGGTTAATATTGTATGGACAATTATGAAATTTGCAGGATGTGTGGTCAGTGCCCTGTAGTTGTGCAGCGTGAATTTTCTCCGCGTTTCGCATATATTTTCAAGAGTTATGGCCCTTTTTCTTCAAATCTTTGTGAATTGGAACTTGTCCGGGCTGGATCTCGGTGAATATTGTATGAACAATTATGAAATTTGCAGGATATGTGATCAGTGCCCTGTAGTTGTGCAGCGTGAAGTTTCTCCACATTTTGCCTATATTTTCAAGAGTTATGGCCCTTTTTTCTTCAAATCTTTGTGAATTGGGATTTGTGGGGCTGGATCTCGGTTAATATTGTATGAACAAGTATGAAATACGCATGATATGTGGTCAGTGACCCATAGGTGTGTAGCGTGAAGTTTCTCTGTTTTCGGTTATATTTTCAAGAGTTATGGCCCTTGGTTTAAACCTAAGTGAATGGGATATATTTATTTGTCCAAGCTGGATCTCAGTCCATAACTGATTTGAACCAGGAAAATGGTTATATTATATGTTATTCTACATTCCAAAGCAGACAACATAGGTCCTGAAGTATGAAATTGCCCCCAAAACAGTGAATTGGGTACAAAATTCACTGATCGCTTTATAATTTCACCACAATATACTCCCAAGGAATGTAGGTCTCATAACCAGGTCACATTTTCGGATTTGGCGAAAGCCCTGGCGACCATCTTGCATCGAAGCATCGTATTGTCACTTGTTGCTTGATATTTGGAATATGTATTATGTGAGGCATGGCAAAAAAGTGACTGAAACAGAATTTTTATAATTATCCAAATTAGGCCTCCACCAACCAATAAAGAACAGAACAATGGCGGGGCAGTGTCGGATTAAAGTGGAAGGGGGGGCATACAATTGAGCAATCTCTGATTGCTTCCTTCCTGTGTTCCGTAAGGTTTTCTTGTCCGGACAATAACTCGTGAACGATTTAACCGATCAACTTCAAACTTGGGGTGTGCCTTGACATTGGCGAGAGGACGGTTGGGATTGTTTTCCAGCAATGTGCGTAATCTAATATGGCCGCCGTCAGCCATATTGGATTATTAGCAGTTGGATCTTGTCCGGACAATAACTGGACTACGATTCAACTGATCTACTTCAAACTTGGGGAGTGCCTTGACATCGGTGAGAGGATGGTTGGGATTGTTTTTCAGCAATGTACATAATCCAATATGGCCGCCGTCAGCCATATTGGATTATAAGCAGTTGGATCTTAGATTTTCTTGTCCGGACAATAACTCGTGAACGATTTAACTGATCAACTTCAAACTTGGGGTGTGCCTTGACATTGGTGAGAGGACGGTTGGGATTGTTTTTCAGCAATGTGCGTAATCTAATATGGCCGCCATCAGCCATATTGGATTATAAGCAGTTGGATCTTGTCCGGACAATAACTGGAGTACGATTCAACTGATCTACTTCAAATTTGGGGAGTGCTTTGACATCGGTGAGAGGACAGTTGGGATTGTTTTTCAGCAATGTGCATAATCCAATATGGCCGCCGTCAGCCATATTGGATTATAATTTTTTTGTCCGGACAATAACTCGTGAACGATTTAACCCGATCAACTTCAAACTTGGGGTGTGCCTTGACATTGGTGAGAGGACGGTTGGGATTGTCTTTCAGCAATGTGCATAATCCAATATGGCCACCGTCAGCCATATTGGATTATAAGCAGTTGGATCTTAGATTTTCTTGTCCGGACAATAACTCGTGAATGTTTTAGCCGATCAACTTCAAACTTGGGTGTTCCTTGACATTGGTGAGAGGACGGTTGGGATTGTTTTTCAGCAATGTGCATAATCTAATATGGCCGCTGTCAGTCATATTGGATTATAAGCAGTTGGATATCTCCATTTTCAAATCATACTCTTCATCAATGATATGAGATATCATCAACCAAACCAAATCGACCATAGAGCACCAGTTATGGTGGATTACATCCACCATAACTGGCGCTGCTGCTGCGGGGGCCATGGACCTCTATGGTCGATTTTTTTATCTAAAATGTTGCTTATATACATGTACGTCTTGTCTTAGGTGACATAACTTTTATATGTTTTTGGGGAACATTACAACGTTATTCTCCTTCATTCAAGTTTTATTTAAATGTGACGTCGTGCTACGTCGGATGAATGAGCGAGGACCACTATAACGGCATGACGTTCCAAAAACAACTGGAGGCAAGCGATGACGTTTTTAAAAGTTCTGGCTCTCGTTTTCTGGTGGTATAAGTTTTGACTTCTCATATACCCAAAATAAAACAATAACCCACAGAACTATTACCACACATATTTGTAACAACTATAGAAGTTCTTGTTTTATGACATTTTAACAGAACATTGGAAAGCTTTTCAGTTCACCTTTAATACTGATAAATAATGCTGATAAAATCCATAAATATTTCATTACGTTTTGCTTGTTCTAGACGGTCATGTTTACAGCCACAATGCCCCCTTCTGTTGAGAGGTTAGCGAGAACCTTCCTCCGTCGTCCAGCTGTCGTGTATATCGGATCGGCTGGCAAACCAACTGAAACCGTTGAGCAAATCGTCTACATAGTTTCTCATAATGAAAAGAGGTATGTTCATACTGACACAGAAGAAACTCGATAACAGAAATTTTTGAAGCAAAGATACATTTGAGACAAATATTTATTTGAAATAAGGCAAACAAAAAAGATCTCTTGTTTCTGGTGCATGCCTAGTTCTAAACCCTGCACATCATCATCAGTTTATTTCACAAAATTTGCAGAAAAGTTATCTCCCTTGACCGAGGCAAGCACAACCCAACATTGACATTGCCTGTAATGTGATGTGAACAAGAATGTCAGCTGTTTAAATAGTGTTGGGAAATTCGTGTTTTGGAGTTCAATGCTGCATGAAACAATACAAGTGCAATATCTCGGCAGCAAGTGAGAGTATTTGGATGAATAATGCCAAAATACTGAAAATAAAGATGGCAATTCGGGGTTTCCAATATAAATTTTAAACAAAGGTTCCTCGGCGCATTGATGAGTGACCTGCCATGTGGCTCGTGACATAAATTTCTGGTTCATACTGTTCCATTCCAGCCTAAGATTATACTATGAAGGAACATTTTAAGTGGTGAGAACTGGTGTAGTTTATATGGTGAATATGTATCAAATTATCTTACTATTTCTTTATTATCCTCACATTTTTGATAGTTCTGGCAACGGTAAGTTGGAAATATGCTAGTTATCCCTGGTTATAAATATTCCCCATGGTATAGGCATAGGCAGAAATGGAAAAGTACAAACCAGACATTTACACCAGGAGCCGCATTGCAGCTCCTGCTTCATTGCACGGATGAAATCTTTTGTTCAAAATTTATATCAGGGTAACCCGATCTGTCTTTCGGCAAGTTTGATTTTTCATTGGAGTTTCTCTTTAAACATTGTGTTTATTTGTATATAACAGGAAGAAGTTGTTGAGTATCTTGGAGGCTGGGATAGATCCACCTGTCATTATCTTCGTCAACCAGAAGAAAGGAGCGGATGTACTGGCTAAATCGCTGGAAAAAATGGGGGTGAGTTGTCGGCAGAAATAACCAGTGTTTACACTGCTCCACCTGCCGTAACTGTCAACTTTCAGTGATTTCCCCAACGGCCTCAAGCAAGGCCAAATACAGGTTTCAAATTTGGGTACCGACACTACCTTTACATTTGGGATAAAAAATTGAAAATATATTATAACAAAGTAAATATGCACAAAATTATAAAGAAACCCTTAAAATTAAGAAAGGTTTTAAGACTTTCTAGCCCTAAAATGTTAATTTTAACAACATGACAAAATCTGTAATTTGGGGAATTTGCTGTCATTTTCTGGAATTTGGTTACTGAATTTGGTTCTGTAAACGATCCTGTCCAGTATCCATCCTCCATCTGCAGCTGTAACATACTCCATATCAGCCCAGCATGAAAAGAGGCCCTGTGCAACTATTTGAATGGTCTGCTAAAAATAACAGCTAATGAATGGATGACGAGATAGACTGGTTCACTATCTTCCTGGAATCGTGATATATTCAAGGTTCGTACGGGTCCTCGAAAACCTGGAAAGTCATGGAATTTGAAAATAAAAAATCCAGGCCTGGAAAACCTGGAAAATAGAGATTTTGAGGCAAAAGTCATGGAAAAGTCATGGAAAAATAAAACGAGTGGAAATATCAACAAAACCTACTTTTTTCTCCGAGTTTATTCTGTGAACGAAGTTCCGCTAAAACCGCCGTCAAAGTATCTCGAAGTCAAGTCTTGTCAGACAGGATGCCTTCTATAGTTACGGTAATTTCTCTAATAATTCACCTTCCAAATTTTATTCGAAAACGGCCGATTTTCCCCCTGTCGTGATTTCCTCCATCCTAATAAAACAAAAACGGGAGCATTTCCATCCTAATGAAACGAAAACGGGAGCATTTTCAATATACCCGTGAAACAATAAATTCGAACACTCCCGTTTTCGTCGTGGAGTTGGTGCCGCTGAAGGTAAAGTGAATATGTCACTAAGAATAATTTGTTACTCAGAATAATTTCTGTACAACTAAATCATGACTAACGATACGCGTTGACACAGAAATAAAATACAAAAGTTCAGTTTTTGTTGTTGCGAATTCTCCATATCATAGAACTATGATCAGAAGTCACTAACCGGGTTCTCATTAGCAGGAGGTTGGAGGCGAAAATGCCCATCAACTGTCCATTTTGAGGCACCTACTTGATCAATAGAAAATAATTCAACGGCAATTTGAATGATATTTTCGATGTCTCATTTTCTTTAATAAACAGATGATATGGAAGGACAAAGATATAAATGTTTCCCTCTGCTTGTCCCTGTCAGGGCTTCGGTGTAATAGTTAGTTTGTGCACAACTATGTCGAGGGAGCCATTATTTCATTTCTTCAGATCTGTATGATGTGTCTCATACATTTTGACTGCAGCAAGGGAGTAGTTGAGTATTTCATTTGTGCTGCCTACGGGGAGATGTCAACAGACATTGATGCTGGTGTTTTATTCACTCACCAATCCAGAACGACGTTTCCATGTAATAAAATGACAGATGTCAGTGTTTCCAACAACATGTTAATCCAGTTTATAAATCAACTTTATGGAGCGGACGAACATAAATTATGCACCCTGATCTCATCGCTGGGTCAGTCACATAGACATCTCACGAGTGACGTTGTAGACAAGTCAATGTACTATACAACCAGATCATCATTGCAGGACTTGGCTTGTACATGTGAAATTTAGGCGTTTAGTTTGTATGTATTTTCAATCCTTGACATCGCTGGACATTTCACTTTTTACTTCGTGTTTGATGGATAATGAACCAAACGTCGGCATCAGGGTACAGATTTAGCCGGGAAATATGGTCAACTGACTGCAGGCACGTGTCGCAATACTGTCGGGCTATCATCCCTATTGTGGTAATGGAAACTTCCACTGACCCGGTGTTGTAATCCCACAAGGCTTCCCGATGAATCGAATTGGAAGAGTTCACTTTCAAAATAGGGAAGTAAGGCACAACAGTTTTAAACACGCATATCGCTTTTCAACAGCAACAACGTGAGGGCAGATTTTTCTTTCGTTTCGTAGACTATATTTTCTTTGTATTTCATTCTTGAAACTCGCAACTCTGGTGGACAAATTCACGACCTACACAATTTAATGATAATAACATAAACAACTACACAAGGACTGCTTGAAATTGAAGAAAAAGAAAAAAACATTTACGGCGACAGATGGCTGATAAAACTATTGGGTCGGTAGCTTTTCGATGAGGAGGGCGGGTTACGCCCAACTGACATATTTTTAAGGATGGCCCAGAGTCTTTTAAATGAACTATGATAGAGATATCAAACTAATACACGGTTATCGATAGATCACATGATCAGGGTGAAGCGGTCCGCCATTTTGGATCTTCCGTGAAAATCAGCATCACATATAATACCTGTTACAGTACAGTTACAGTTATCAGTTGTTTGTTATTGTGGGACGTTTTTGATTCAATTATGTATGGCATTTGCATATTAAAATTACGGCATGCAGCCAAATAATGGCATTGACTTCGCAGGATATCCACCATCAATGAAGAATTTCAGTGTAAAAAATCTTGACATTTCTGGGAAAGTGTGCCGGAAAAGGTCATGGAATGTCATGAAGTTGGTCATGGAAAATCATGGAAAAGTCATGCAATTCCAGACATCCTAAGGTGTACGAACCCTGTATATTGTGATGCAAGAAGAGTTTTATGAGGAGTAAATGTTGGATGAATAAATTAATGTATTTGGTTGGGTTGAAATGAATAAGACAAAATTTATCCTGCACTCAATCAGCAAATTGACCAGAGAAGAAAAACAAATCAGTGTGTTCAAATTTCATTTATGAGTCTAAAAGATTATGTGATTATTATACTTTGCAGTTCAATGCGACCCCTTTGCATGGTGGTAAGGGCCAGGAACAGAGAGAGTTTGCTCTCTCCAGTCTGAAGGGCGGGGCTAAGGATATCCTGGTTGCCACGGATGTTGCTGGACGTGGTATCGACATCAAGGACGTCTCCATCGTTATTAACTATGACATGGCCAAAAATATTGAAGGTATAGTATTGAAGGTGTAGATGAAGTATTGAGGGAGTGGTATTGAAAGTGTAGTATTGAAGGTGTAGCATTGACCACGTGGAAGGTGTAGTATTGAAGATGTAGCAGTTATAAGGTGTTGAATTGGAAGTATAGCATTGGAGGTGTAGTATTGAAGGTGTAGTATTGAAGGTGTAGTATTGGAGATGTAGTGTTGAAGGTGTAGTATTGGAGGTGTAGTATTGAAGGTGTAGTAGTATTGATGGTGTAGCATTGGAGGTGTAGTATTGAAGGTGTAGTATTGATGGTGTAGTATTGGAGGTGTAGTATTGGAAGTGTAGTATTGGAGGTGTAGTATTGATGGTGTAGTATTGAAGGTGTATTATGGAAGGTGTATTATGGAAGGTGTACTATTGAAGATGTAGTATTGGAGGTGTATTATGGAAGGTGTAGTATTGATGGTGTAGTATTGAAGGTGTATTATGGAAGGTGTACTATGGAAGGTGTAGTATTGAAGGTGTAGTATTGGAGGTGTAGTATTGAAGGTGTACTATGAAAGGTGTAGTATTGAAGGTGTAGTATTGAAGGTGTAGCATTGGAGGTATAGCATTGGAGGTGTAGTATTGTAGGTGTAGTATTGAAGGTGTAGTATTGATGGTGTAGCATTGAAGGTGTAGTATTGGAGGTGTGTTATGGAAGGTGTAGTATTGATGGTGTGGTATTGAAGGTGTAGTATTGGAGGTGTATTATGGAAGGTGTAGTATTGAAGGTGCAGTATTGGAGGTGTAGTATTGGAGGTGTATTATGGAAGGTGTAGTATTGGTGGTGTAGTATTGAAGGTGTATTATTGAAGGTGTAGTATTGGAGGTGTACTATGGAAGGTGTAGTATTGGTGGTGTATCATTGGAGGTGTAGCATTGCTGGTGTAGCATGGGAGGTATAGTATTGGAGGTGTATTATGGAAGGTGTAGTATTGATGGTGTAGCATTGAAGATGTAGCATTGGAGGTGTATTATGGAAGGTGTAGTATTGATGGTGTAGCATTGGAGGTGAAGTATTGAAGATGTAGCATTAGAGGTGTAGTATCGGAGGTGTAACATTGGAGGAGTATTAGTTGGTAGTTGTAACATTGAAGGTGTAGTATGGAGTCATTTGAGGCATATCATTGAAGGTGTAGTATTGAAGATGTTGTATTGGAGATGTAGCATTGAAGGTGTAGTATTGGAGATGTTATATTGAAGATGTAGCATTGAAGGTGTAGTATGGAGGCTGTAGTATTGATGGTGTAGCATTGAAGGTGTATTGGAGGTGGTGTATCAGAGATGTAATATTGGAGATGTAGCATTGGAGTGTAATATTGGAGATATAGTATGAAAGGTGTAGTATGGATGATGTAACATTGAATGTGTATTGGAGGTGTAGAACCAAGGGTACAGTGAAGGTGTATATTGAAGGTGTAGCATAGAGGTGTAGTTAAAGTAACTAATGTCATAATAACTTTATACCGGCACGGGACCTACATGTAGTCTTACCTGTCGGATTTTGGTCTTTTCCGTTCCCCCGAATCAAGCTTATGTGTAAACATTTGGGCCTCAGCTGTAAGATTCCCGTGCAATTTCCAAACTTCCTGGATGAGATCGTCTTCTCACCTCCGATCGGTCAGCTCTTTACAAGTGGTGCCAGCAGAGAAGATAACTCTCCATGGGCCAATTAACTTTTGACCCTACACTCACTAGCCTAACATACTGGAGGTAGATAAGCTACATTTGGAGACCATGCTCGGGTGGTGACCACCCTGAGTTGACTGAATAACTAAAGGGCAGTCCTTACAACATAGTATTTGAGGCGTAGTATGAAGGTCTATTATTGGATGTGTAGTATTGAAGGTTTATTATTGTATTGAAGGTGTTGCATTAAATGTGTAGCATTGGAGGGGTAGTATTGGAGGTGTAGTATTATATTCTTGTTATAAGGTACAATATGTTGTCCATGTTAGTAGTATATGGTAGGGATTGGTTTCATATGAACTGAATTGATAAGCCGCAATTACAGTTGTGAGATTTGAAACATAATTGTGAGGTTCTTTCAATCAACAAGCCAACTGATTGGATGAGTGATTTCTTCTGAGTTTCTCTCAGCTTGCACAGGATTTACATAGCTTTGGTTCCAGATATAATTACATAGCTTTGGTTCCAGATATAATATTTGTGATGTCTGTGATTTACATAGCTTTGGTTCCAGATAAAATATTTGTGATGTCTGTGATTTACATAGCTTTGGTTCCAGATATAATATTCGTGATGTCTATGATTTACATAGCTTTGGTTCCAGATATAATATTCGTGATGTCTATGATTTACATAGCTTTGGTTCCAGATAAAATATTTGTGATGTCTGTGATTTACATAGCTTTTCTTCCAGATATAATATTTGTGATATTATGTTTGGGTTTACTGAGTTTGATTTAATGGTTCCATGTTTCCGCTTTCACATGACATGATATTTGGAAGAAGAATGCTTAACCCTTTCACCGATATATACCCCTGGGTTTGGCTTCATATAGGCTAGGTGTATAGCTTTAATCTTAGTGTACTCTTTCTCAGAAACTACCACTCCAATGTTTTATCTCCCATTCAATTTTTTACCCCTCGGCCATTTTGGCCTCGGGGTATTGTTGTTGCCATGTACGTCCGTCCGTCGCACCGTGTGTCCGTCCGTTAACGCATTTTAGGCAAAACCGCTTGAGATACAACCACCAAATTTTCAACACTTATTTATCTAGTGCTAAGTCAGACGCCTATTGAAAGTGGCTTCCCTCGGCCCATATTTTATAGAGTTCTGCCCCTTTACAGATTTATTAATTTCCATTTCTGTCCTATATGCCTGAATGTAACCAACTATATCTGCAGAACTGTGTTCGGTATAGTTACTATATTTTGGAAACTTATTTATATTGTTGTATTCTACAAGCCAACAAAGGATTACTCACCTCGGCTTATGGAGTTATGCCCCTTTCGTATGTAATTGTCTCCGATTTTGTTATCTGTAGTTGAATATACAAGTTATATCTGCAGATCCGTGTTCGGTACAGCTTATTTGTCTCGGTTCTTATTTTACAGTAGTGCTAAGTCAGACGCCTATCGAAAGTGGCTCCCCTCGGCCCATACTTTACAGAGTTATGCCCTTTACTGATTTATTAATTTCTATTTCTGTCCTATATGCCTGAATGTAACCAACTATATCTGCAGAACTGTGTTCGGTATAGCTACTATATTTTGGAAACTTATTTACATTGTTGTATTCTACAAGCCAACAAAGGATAACTCGCCTCGGCTTATGGAGTTATGCCCCTTTCGGATGTAATAATCTCCAATTTTGTTATCTGTAGCTGAATGTACAAGTTCAATCTGTAGATCCATGTTCGGTACAGCTTATTCATCTCGGTTCTTATTTTCAGAGTGCTAAGTCAGACGCCTATCGAAAGTGGCTCCCCGCGACCCATATTTTACAGAGTTATGCCCCTTTACAGATATATAATTTTCTATTTCTGTCCTATATGCCTGAATGTACTACCCGTATATCTTGATCATCCCACATAGAACTATCTCTTCCCCAATTCACACTACACATGGGTCACAATCACTTGGGGAAAGCCGAGGGGTTTTGATTAGATCAATCTCATGTTTTATCAAGTCTAGCCTTTAGCTGCAGAAATCAGTTGTTGGTCTCGACCTTTGTCTTCTAAAATAAGACCCCCCCCCCCCCCCACCCCTCATATATTCCGGGAGCTTACATCATGCTACACTGTCTCAATCCATGCACTACCCTCGGGAAGATGTCTCCACCCCTTGGGCACCAAATGTTAAAGTTTTGGACTTAATTTTTTTTCCTATCCACATTTTCTCACCCCATGTTTCAGGAACTAAGCCCTGCCTCACGAAACCTGCATTGTCACGAGCGCAACAACTTTCCCCTTTCGTTTCCATCCCTAGGTCAAGCCATTACATATAATGTAGCTTGTAGTGGTGGTAAATCATTTGCCTTTGTGGCATGTTAGTAAAATTTCTTATAGTCCTTATAAGGCACGCCTGCGTATCATGTGATATTTTCTGTAGTATTTCAAACTTTGGTTGTAAGAAATGGCACGCCTGAGTATCACGTGATATTTCTGTAGTATTTCGAACTTTGGTTGTAAGAAATGGCACGCCCAAGTATCACGTGATATTTCTGTAGTATTTCGAACTTTGGTTGTAAGAAAATTGAATCTT
>JAVTVY010046379.1:0-20400 GCA_036873755.1 Hanleya hanleyi | reverse complement strand
AATTGAATTCAAAAGGTTTGGAGTTATCCATGGTTTGATTATCTTTAATTTTTCAGGCCGTTTCGTGATGATAGGAAAACATTCATTATAGATAGCATTAAATTTATATAAAAATGTTTGAAGAGCATTGGTAACATCAGTAGTTTCCTGTTCTAGGCTCCAATCAGCATGCTTCAGTTTGTCTTCAAAGAGAGCTTTTTGCGTGGAGTTTATGAGACGGAACTCTGTGTTTTTGATCTTTGGAGCGTTGGAATGCATACACTTGCTAATGTGGAAAACGGGGAAGTGATCCGAAATATCGGAGAGAAGGATACCGGAGCAGAGGTCGTCTTCGTGAAAATTGGTAAAGATATTGTCAATGAGAGTTGCGGAGTGTGATTTCACACGAGTAGGTTTAGTTATTTTGGGGAAGAAATAGAAAGATTTCATGGTTTCATAAAATTGTTTTGATGGACCATGGCAGTGTGTTTTGAATAAGTCAATGTTGAAGTCGCCCATTATAATGCATCTTTTTTTCGGGCTTTAACATATTCAGCATTTGATGAAGTTTAATGTTAAAATAGTCTACACTGTTATCCGGGGGGCGATAGATTATTCCGATAATGGACGACTTGTTATTTTGTGTTATTTCAACAAATAGAGATTCATATTGTTTGTTGATGTCAATATGTGATAGATCCTCTCGAATCGAACATTTCGTTATGTCTTCTCTGATATACAAGATAATTCCACCGCCTCGCTTATCCTTCCTGGATAGGGGGAAAGGTTTATAACCTGGTATGTCATATAACTCCTCAGTGGCTGGATCTAACCAACTTTCGGATATTCCGATGGCGGAAAATTTATGCTGGAGGTCTCCTATTAGACAGATAATCTCGGTGTAGTGTTTTTTAAGGCTTCTAGCATTAATATGGAGAACTGATAGTGTGTCTGAAGGCGAGTGTGTCAATAAGACCGACCGCGCTTGTGGTTCAAAGAGATAATTGGACTGATGGGTACTGATTTGATCAAAATGTGCATTCTCGCCTTCTGTATCATCGGTGATATAATTGGAATTTTCAGGAATGTTTAGTTGTATAGGATCAAAACACATGTTCTCAAATCCAGCCAATAAGGAGTCACTGTTTGTTCTGACCTCTGCTCCGGTATCGATTACGTCCTCTTCAGAAAAGGGTAATTCATTCCATAAATCCATTATGATAAAATCGTACAATAATATATTGTGTTCGCAAAAAAATACTGTTTGTGCTGAATATACATTCGATAAGTAATAGGCCGAGTATATGGGATATACAATAGGAGTAAGTTTCAATGCCACAAGAACAAGAGCTATTTACATAGGGAGTTGATGTATGACGAGGGTCCAAACATAATACAATTTCAGTCCATCTAATCATAAATTGGATACTTATGCTACACTCAGAAGGGAGTATCGTCTAGAAAAGTACCTGACATATAATTTGCCTAAGCCAGAACGTGTGCTTATTGCAAAACTTCGAATAAGCAATCACACATTAGAAATTGAATCTGGCAGATAGCAAAAACCAATTATTTCAAGAGAATTGCATACTTGCCAGTACTGTGTGGGCTCTGTTGGGGCTGAAATTCATTTTGTAGGCTAATGTGCTGCCTGCTCCAACAATGCAGATCTCAGACATTCACTATTCCGGGATTTATCCATCGATGTTTCAAACTCTACGTATCATATCCAAAAGGTAATAAAAGTATAAAACTAAACTTCTACTGTGTGACACATTTCATGAATTCCACGAAATTTGTAACCAAAATGTAATTCCGTCACATAATTCAAAATCTCGGTTAGGTCATTCCCGGACAATTTTGCCCATGTTCTTGACAAGTCATTATCGCTCTTTCACATTCAATCGATTACACGTGCATTGTCGGGTACATGACAACAGAATTCATGTGTTTGGGTCTGTCCTCAGACTTTTTTAGACCGGATAAAATTGATACTTGTAAAATAGGAAAAATGGCAACTCCTTGAAATAGGGACCAAAATGTAATTCCGTCACGCAGGTTTGTTTAACCACATTTATCAATTTGAAACTTAACATAACATAATTCAGATATATTGTTGTCCAGGCGCTCAGGATTCGAATAAAACATATTCTGAAATAAGAAACATTCGAGTTATGATGGAATAAATATGTAACCGTCTTCATAAGGTGGTTACTTCACTGTAATTCCGTCACCCAGTATTCGAATGTCACGTGACCAGGTTCTCTCACCCTACTTATTAGGGGTAGGAAAATGATATTCCAAAAGATATGTTACCATGGGCGAGTAATAAAAGGGGTTCAGAAGAACTGAAAACATGATGGGTACCTTGTAATTCCGTCATGTTGGAATTCATTATTTAAGACCACCAAACTCTTCGCAAATTTTATTTCTGAGAGTTTTAACAGGAGAAGTCCCAATCTAGGTAAACCAAGATGGTAAATCAGGAATATTCCGTAATTATATCTGAGTTTACTGAGATTGGAGAAGTCCTTCTAGGTAACAACACTGGCTGTGAGGTATCTTGTTACTCATGTTTTCACTTTATATTACCACGGTTGGTATCCAAACAGATCTCTACCAGTGCAAACGATCTCTACCCGTAATGAAATTATCTCTACCGGTGCGTGAAGCGAGAAATTGTTAGATTTTGGAGAGGAGCATGCCCGGTCAAGGCAAAATAATCAGCCAAGCACCGAAAAGATCTGTAAACCACATAGCACAGCGTACCCATATGAGTATCTAGATTTATAGCACGTGCAAGCGAAAGCCTGATGTATTTTCGTTATTTTTTAATTTGGGACACAGGATTGCCATGTCGATTAGGACAATCGACTCCATCATCAAAGAATGGTCTATTTTAGGGCATATCTGACTGGACACCAGCTGTGTTTGTCCCTTTAATTATGGCTTATTGTTCAAGTAACTAAAATAATTAAGCCTCAAAGTCGTCCTGTTTGATTGGGAGAAGAATTTCAATCAAAATCACTATTCATTTTACAACGATCTCTACCATGGGTTTCTGATATGCATTTTTCTGTGCTGAAGTTGACAACGATCTCTATCAGCGCTTTACAGTGTTGGGATAGGCTTACTCTGGGGGATTTATACGCTGAAACCAATGAGTCTACAAGGGAAATCAAGCCCGGGACAAAATCATATTACCATGTTAGGGCGATCCCGCTAAAATGGAGGTAAAAGAGGTCGTTTGCTAAAAAGTAACTTGTTATTTATCTAATTTAATAGGCCAAATATCGGTCACGCTACTGAAACAACATTGACTGGTTCTTAAAATGGCAAATTAATTAAAGGACAAGGAACAATATAGATTAATGCGCCTGAAGTTTTGGAGCATTGATGACGAAGGAATCAAAGTTATTGAGCAAAAACGACCCTTTTATCCTCCATTTTATAGAGCGAGATCGTTCAAACATGGTAATATGATTTTGTCTTTATTGATTTTCGTATATATTTATTGATAAGGGTCACCCTAACATGATTACGTTGGGGGAAAAGAACAACGTGCTATCAACACGCAGATGCTTTCGACAAAAAGATACATTTACCGGTACACAAATAAAGGCGATTTGAAATTGAAAAAAAGAGATGGTACGATAAGGCGGCAGTTTGGCCTATACGTGGTGCGGTTGAAATAGAAAAAATAAACTGACTCCATTTAGGTCATTTTTTTTCAGGAAATAGTACATGCTACGAATTCCAATTTCATGTCATCACTATACGTAATCATAAAGCGATCGATGTAGAACTTTCACAAATTGTGTACATATATTTTCTATTGCCGTAACACACATTTCATCTTTCCGATGAGAGATGTTATCAGGTGAGTTAATGACCTCGGGAAAACTATGGAGATAGAAACTCTTGAAGCTTTTTACATAAAAATGTGGATCGACGACCCACACAATTATTCGATGATAAAAAGATCGCATGACGGGAAACAGTGTTTAAAATATCAGCATAGCTCACATGACGGTTTCTGAGTTTGGAGATTGTTTCGTAGTCTTAAAATGCAATTTTCAACACCATATTTGGATTAAATGTAAATTCAGATAAAATTTATTCATTTATTATCGACTTTCCGTTGTGTTTATGATCCAATAAAAACAATGCACGCGGATATATCTGTAGGCCTATGCCTCGAATTCCTTGCCTTGCTGCGCAGAAAATGTATTTTCCATGATTTTGGCAAAAACACGTGTGACGTGACCTAAGATCTAGATCTAAGACCATTTAATTTATTTAAGTGGTTCTACTGATCAACACCTACGCTACTCACACCACAAAATCTAGGGTTGGTCACTGGACAACGTTTCCATTCTCAGAAAGTGTTAAATTGAAATTGTTGTATTTAACACTATAAATGTCCGAGAATTGACAAAAAGCGTTGAAAAAAAGTTTTATATCCGGCATTATATTGCAGTATGATGAGCAATACAACACTATACAAGTGTTAAATTCAGCCTAGTAAAGTGTAGTATAATGTTAGATATTTTTTCAACACTTTCTGAGAGTGTTACAAATATAACAGCTTATATGATGGTGTATAATGTTAAATAAAACGCTTTCATTTTAAGAGTGTTGAGATCATCTTCATTATATCAAGCCAATTTCTTCGTTCTCACTTCGAACCTTCGGACGAAGGTCACATTGTGTATCGGTACGTAATTTACCGAGCTCCCAATGACAAGACCGAACTGACTCGATCATCTTTCGTGCGTGCGTGTGCAACTTGGCATCAGATAAATCCGCACAATACATCTCTGGTTCTACTAGGCCTGTTCATACGACTTGATTTGTAGATTTTTGTCCAACACTTTCCATGCACCGAACCTGTAGAGATAGTTGTCAGGAATTGGTAGAGATCTTTGTAATTCTAATTTTCAAAAAGTACATTGAGCACACATATTTTCACATAAACTTGCTTATTTTTACCCGTATATGTGAAATTTGACAGGAATTTGACAATATTTCGTTATAAAGTAGCCCCTTTCTATCAGGATTTCAATTCAAGACATTAAAGACCGGAAAATTTCATCACATTCTCAATACTGAATCGTCGATGGGGCGATCGGTGTCCCTGATTATGAAATAATCAGAGGACGCACGTTTGAAACAAGAGCGAAATATATTTCCTCGTACATTTAGGCGTACGCTGCGCTATATCATTCCGAGTATTACTCAGGTCTTCCTGGCAAAATAAGCTGAAATTGGTACATACCACTATTCGTAAACCCGTAATATTAGCTGGTGGAGATCGTTGTGCAGATGGTAGAGATCGTTTGCACTGGTAGAGATCTGTTTGGATACCTACCGTGATTACTATTTCTTGTAGTACACTGAACAATTGTGTGTTTGATATACCGTATGTTTTCTCGGCAATAACCAATGTGAATTGTGTTAGTGCCAATAAGGAACTGAATTGAATAACTTTTCGGAGGTTGGCCGATTATTTTTCTTTCAACTGTCATGCTACTTTCAAAGGTCTAACAAATTCTCGCTCCACGAACCGGTGGAGATAGTTCCATCGGTAGAGATCGTTTGCACTGGTAGAGATATGTTTGGATAAAACCGTGTTTGTGGTACCGCAATCATCAGTGACAGCTTCGTTGCACTGTGAACGAGACCAATGCGGCATCCGGGTTGGATTTTGACGGAGTGCTCTGACTCGAGCGACAAAAAACAGTGGTAATACTCGTTTGGGGCGTTGACAATTTTTTTTTTTTTTTTTTAACACACCGGCATTTATTTCTGGCCTGGGTCCGCAAGAGTCCAGAGAAAGACTCAGTCCAGTGGAGAATGGTGTCGAATGTGGATCTCCTGTACCCTCTCCATTATTGTGGGGACCCCAGATTTCGATAGTATGGCACATCCCATCCTTCTGCTGTTCAGTCTCAGGGCTTCGTGTTTAGCGCGAGTGATAGCTCACCTGCACGCAAACACTCGTGTAAATTCATGTCACGAGAGTGATTTTAGCTCACGTAAACTGTCACATTTTATATTGTATTATATTGCAATCACTCGCCTGACTTTTAAATACCCTCTCCTAAATATTTTGACGTGAGCTATTTTTAGCTCGCGCACTAATTCTAAACACGAAGCCCTGCAGTCTGCTGTCAGTCGTGGGTTGCTGTCCCAGGTTGACTGAAATTCAGTTCCGGTATTAGGAATTGCGGATAATTTCTGACCAGGTGGGGGAAGTGTTGAAATTGGCCTGATTCTTGCCAAAAGGTAGCCACATGATATGCAACTCAGTTGCACATCCTTACTAGGGCAAGCATCAGTAACGTCATTTTCTTCGTGGCCAAAGATGACAAAATGTATAATTGACTATGGCATTTAACGGGTTGTAAACATGTCAAATATACTTCTCTCCCCCGACACAAAGTGTCTGGCTCATTCCTGCAGCGCAAGTACACGTAAATAGCACCAAATCATGTCACTATCTTCCTATCACACTCAAATGTTGAAAATGGCCTAAGTACAACGAACGCTCCAATGCGCATGCACCGCTTCAACATGTTCAAAGCGGAAATATAAAAACCACTTTACGATATGTCGTAAAGAAGAAGGCGTCATCAGCTAGTGGGCGGGGCCTAACGCACGTGGTCAAGCTCCGTCTCCGTTACCCCAGCAGCTGATGACGCCTGTCGCGCGGCGATTAGGTGCCTCTCCGATTATTTCTGTAGTGAATGAAGCGCAGAAAAATTCAACCAAGGCGGCTGACGAAGTTCTTGCTCTCCATGAGCAATCACCGAAGATTATTTGCTCAGATTGGCACCTATTCGCCCGTTGAAGTTGGAGTGTGATTGGTCACCAGTCTGACATCATGTGCAGGTCCATTCCACGTTACGTGTGTTGCAATTTGCAGACTTTTTTGCCTGCACTGATTGACCCTTAAAAAAACCTGACTGTTAAGGAGTTACAACTATATTAGGAAAAGGATCATTAGGGTACATACTACTGAAAAATGTTCTCAAAGAACGATCACGATTAATTCTACCTTGATTAGGGAGGGTTAATTATGCGTTACGTGTGTTACATCGGACAAAACGTGATTTACTCATATACGTGATTTAAACTCAATTTTTTAATTGTCTGATTTGTACACATGATTCAATCTAATGTGTAGTTATTTTTCAAGAAGAATAAACACTTTTCTATACCAACATGGTGTGGAGCCATAAATATAACAATTGGAGGAGGTGGAAGTGAAAGTCTTGCGTTACGTGTGTTACAATATTTGTTGCGTGTGTTACACTGTCTGAATTTACCAAAGCAAATTTCATCTAGAAGTCAAGTGACTACATTTTTTTTACACATTGACAGAATAAGGTATAATTTACGTGGCAAATCTTTCAAACCTTTCATATGATTTTGAGTTTAAATCACATATATGAGCAAATCTCATTTTGTCTGTTGTAACACTCTTAAGAGCAATTTTTTTTAGGGTGCACCATGCAAATTGTAACACACGTAACGTGACCTGGGCCTTCTTAGCAGTACACAGTAGGTGTACTAGAAAATGCATCTTACCAGTAGTAGATCTCATGTGGTTGGTGAAAAATGACTATTCCAATATTTTTTATGATTCAGAACCTAATATTTTGAATCTAATAATCATTTCACTGGAAGTAAATCTTGTTGAAATAGACTCTCTGTCTTTAATCAAGGAGCATGTAACACACGTAACATTCCATGTAACTATGGCTCGATTTGCGGGCCTGCTGATATATAAAATTAGGCCAAACGTTGGGTGTAGCAGGTCATCTTCCATATTTTACCTCCCATTTTATGTATGTTATGGAAAAACAGCAGGTCATCAGAAATTTTCTAAAGAAGGCCTTGATGTAACACACGTAACGTTACGTGTGTTACGTGCAATTAACTAATTAATTATCAAATATAAAGACAATGTAGCAATTAAATTTTATGTGTATCACAACAGCATAGTTAATGTACCTTTGCATATGAAAAAGTATTAAGCTCCTGTTATTTATGCCCTCTACTGTAAACTTTTATATGAATTTGTGTTACATGTGTTACGCCACCTGCTAGACAGTAAATTCTAGTTGTTAACACCTTTAAAATTTTATTTCAACGAGAAACGGCCATTATTATTAAGAAGACAATGTGTTATCCAATTATATTTTGGAGTTTCACTTGAAAACCAACATAACTTAGCAAAAATGAGTCCATTAACACTTTAGGTGTGTTTTGTCATAAGAAAATGAGAAAAAAAATAGTTGACTTCACCTGTAGTTATCAGACAGGTGTGTACTAGAAAATGCAAACTACTGTCCCAACAAGTAATCTGGATCTATTTGCTACAATAAAATCACAAATTTTGTCCACATTAACATTTTTAAAATTTGGCTTGTTTGGACCACTTCCTGTGGAATGGGCCTGCAACAGATTTAAGATACAGACTGTCCCAGATGTTAATTAGTGACATTTCCGATAGAGGAGCGGTTATTAAGTCTGAGTTTTAATCAGATTGTGAAAGTACATTCCCACATGAAAATGAACATGATTTATTCTCTGAATTGTAGAGAGATGGGCGTCTCACTGGAGAGGGTACAGTACAAGTTTGCCTCCATTATAGGAGAGCTCTGTAATGAACCGTTTATCCTGTCACAGTTTGCTGTCTGGTTGGATCTACGACTGGCCGAGTACAAATCCAGAGGCTCCATATCCCTGGGTAAGTTTTATAGTGGTTTGGTAATATGAGACGGTGCATGGTCCCATGAAGCCATGTTATTATGATTTGTATGTTTCGGTTAAGTTTCAGCAAAAGGTTCGAACTAGATATAGCCATACCGGATGTAGCTGGATTGACTTAAATCTACTGTGTTATGCATTCATGTAACTACTTAGGAATGTTAATTGTGAAGGATTGGAAAGAGTCATAGAAAAAAATTCTGAGTAAAAAAAAAAAAGCTAGGGAGTCCAGCGTAGGGCATCCAAGATAATTCGTCACCTCAAGGATTTGGAGTACCCTGAGAGACTTAGATCACTAGGCCTTCCCACTCTGGAATATAGGCGACTCCGCCAGGACATTATACAGACTTACAAGGTGTTGCAGCATCCTGCCGATCTTGATCCGGTATAACCTGTTTCAAATGACCAGCTCGCGTACTAGAGGGCATAGTATGAAGCTATACAAGCAACGATCAAGGCCTTGAGGTTATCTCTCTCTCTCTCTCTTTCCCAAAATCAGGAAATTCTTAAAAATAATTTTTGTATGTGTTAGTAGATACATTAGGGGGACCCGATGTGTCACATACCAAAAATGTAGGTCAGGGTCAAAGACAATTATCCCATGGTTGGCCTCAAAGTGTCCCCATCACAAAAAAAGTTTAAATGTGGCAGACATGTGACGTACATGTAATGCTTGGGGAAGCTGAAATCGGGCAAAATACACTGAATCAAGTCAATCAGCTATGGGTAATTATTTAATGAAATACAAAATTCTCTTAGCTCCGAAAATGCGAGTTACACTTTGATTGGGACTGTTCATTGGAACACCATGGAGATCATCTTGTATTACACAATGTTCATACTGCAGCTGCTCTGTCAGAAGTATTGATACATGTACTCTGAGGCCATCCACAATAATATTTTTGTTTCCAGTAACCAACTTTAGAAAATTTGGGTAGATAGGTAGGCAGGAATTTGATTTTTTTTTTATTTCTTTTGATTTTTTTCGGTGGATTTTGACCTTTTTGTATAGTGTCTCATGGAGTACTGCTGAAAAAAATAGAAATAAAAAAAATTGTCTATCCAAAGTTTTTTTTTGACTGCAAGTGCAAAATATATGGGTACTGTAGGTACATTTGTAGGGTTACTGGAATGAGAAATATATTGTGGATGGCCTGATTGGTACTGTGTATGTCTAACAAGCTACACGTGCTACATTTTCTCTTTCTTCCAGATTGTTGTGGATTCCTACCTGATCCTGATTGGCTGAAAGGGTTACGCAGATCGCAGACCAGTTTTGCCGAACGAGACCCTCGCGTGGGTGATACTTCAGTGACCGGCGACAAAGGGGAGAGTTTTTACTCCATGTCCTGTAACACAGATACCAGAAGACAGTTTTCTCCACTGCCTGTGATCATCCAGAAAGCATCAGAGCATGGAGGTGAACACAATATGGCAAACATTCAAAGACGACCCATGAAATTGATGAATCAGAATAGACTGGATCAGAGAGGCTCCAGTGGGGTGAGTGAGATGCGGAGAGAACGCTCGACAGATATTGCCATAGTGAAGATGGAGGATGAAGTCATAGACCTCAGTCCCAATGGACAGGGAGATCTGGAGAGACAACCAGGAACCAGTGGACCATCGAGAGTCACCCCATCTCTCTTTCCCACAAATCCTGGTATGGCATTGGCTTTGATGGCTTAGGTTGAATAAAATGAATGACTTACCTCCACAGGCACAACCACGTCAGTTTTTTAGCACTGAATCTAGCCTCTTTATTGCATCCTCGCGAGGTTACGATCGATACACTGGTTTGGTTAGTTACAGATAGCAGTTCTGGATATAAATAGCTTGAGGGGGTCTCGCTAAACCGAACCAATCAGTAAGCGCGCTGAAGCAGCTCATCAGGCCAATCTGCAAGGAGGTTTGAGTTTTGGCTGGTTTGAATTTCATCGCCAGCCAGACTCCTTTGAAGTTAGACTGAAATCGACATCGGGTGTCAAAGCGAAACCCGAAAGCTTCAGATCTCGATGCGACTCGAGAACTCATCCGAATCACCAAAAAGGTCCAGGTTAAACCTCTTCGAGGATTTAGGGATTACCTGGACTTGTGCAGATGCTTTATTGCCCACAGCAAGAAGAAAAAATTCTATTTTTTTATTATTTTTTCAGACTTCTCTCTCTCAAAGTGGCGCCAAAACTAAATGTTCTTAGCCATTGAGTCATTGAGTCAGTGTCTTGTTTTATTTGAAGGGAAGTGTATTGTTGATGGCTGACCCTTCAAGTAACTCAAAGAAATTTTTGATTTCGTGCAAATTGTCTTTAACAACATCATCAGTAACTGTGTACCAAAAAAGATGAACATATTTGGTCAGTGCAACAGGAGAGAGAGAGAGAGAGAGAAAAGAAATAAATAAAAAATAAAAGAAAAAAAAAGTCTCGCTCCCTCGTCATTTTTCTCCAAAAGTTCCTCTGAATCTGGAGAGTAATTGTATTCAGCCTTGTGTTTATTGGTGCAATTTAGCATTTGCACTCTAGCATGTCCTTTTATGGTGAGGTGCCTATTAATTCAGTCACTTTTACAGTCAAAAAGACTGGTAATTCCTAAATCCTTGCAGAGGGGTTACCTGGACCTTTTTGGTGATTCGGATGAGTTCTCGAGTCGTTGCGTCTATTACACAATCTCGTACATTTCATCCCCAGCTGTTGTTTTGCATTAGCATGTCGGTATCTGAAGCCTGCGGTTTCGCTTTGACAGCCAGTGTCGAATTCAGCCTAACTTCAAAAGTAGTCTGGTCGGCGATGAAATTCAAACCAGTCAAACCCCAAACCTCGCTGCAGATTGGTCTGATGAGCTGCTTCAGCTTGCTTACTGATTGGTTCGGTTTAGTGGAAACCGCTCCAGCTATTTATATCGAGAACTGCTGTCGGTAACCAAGTCAGTGTATCTATCGTAACTTTTTAGGGTCACTTTTTAAAATCTTTTTATTTATTTTTTTTTCTTTTCAAACAGATCAAATATGTCCTTTTCTGACAAACTTATGCTGTAGTTTCATGCAATTATTCACATGAAACTAACACTGCTCTCTGAATTACTTTGAGTCTTGCTCAGACTATATCATTTCTTGCAAATAAGGACATTGTCACTTGATTTGTTGTTTAGCATGACCTTGATTTATTTAATACACATGCTAGATGCTATAATTATTTATTATTAAATATTAGATTGCAAACTAATCGTATATGAATGTGAAGAAAATGACTAAGTTTTACTCATGAAAATGAAAATCCCTATCTATTTTAATTAACCAAAAACAACCCAAACTTTTTTTTTTGCTGTGAAAGATAATAGGGGTTGACATGGTACTAAGAAACAAAATGAGTGTTGCAGTTGTAAAGTTATTTTATCCAGCCTATAGGTGTCTTTTGAAATGATCGGATTATCAGAGACCTAACCATTCTTATCGTATCATGTTATTCACAATGGAGATGGACAATTTACTGAACACTTGAATTATAAGATATAACTCTTCAACACTTGTGGAATTTAACTTGATCACTCTAACTTTTAAAAAGATACGTTTCTTCAAAATTCATACTTGTCATACTTGTCTATATTATCAAGGTGGATCTATCTCCCGATTAGCTCAGCGGACACACGACGACAGAGGAACGATACTGGATATGATGATCAACCATCACCCCGTTGAATCACCACAGCTTGGAGGGAGGAGCAGAAATCATGGTAGTAGTAGTAGCAAAAGGACAGCATCCATTCCAGGTGGCCATGGCAGGCGGAATTCCACAGCGAGGAATATCGCTGCAGCTGTCAGCAGCTTCCAGCGTTGGTTGAGAGATGAACCATATCGAGACAGTCGTAAGATGGAGGACATTCCAGCGTCTGAACTTGATGCATACTTGGTAGATTTTTTCTCCACCATTAAGAAACCATCGGGAGAAGACTACACGAGGCGGTCGTATGAAGTATACCGCTATAGCCTCGATCGTTACCTAAAGGAACAGGGTTACCCACAGTCAATATGCAAGTCCCGGCTATTCAGCAGAAGTCAAGCTGCATTCTCGAGTCGAAAACAGTCCCTGCGTGAAGTGGCCAGCTATATAAGGTCATCTTCAGTACTGACATCCTCCCAGGTTTCGCTGGTTGGTGTCGATATAATGGAGCCTGAAGTCGTGGAATTTCTGCCAAAAACAAACTTTACAGCTTGTCCTCCAGGGGATACTGTTAATCCCAGTAACCATGGCATTGGCAACCTTATTGAAACGGAGCTGGACTCCCTTAGTTGTGAACTGCCCAATCCCTCTTTTATAGACATAAATGACAGCAGTAGTTTGCCTCAGGAAAGTGACAGTAGACTGTTGGTTGATAGCGAGTCGTGTCATCCATGCGAGACTGATAATAGCGACACATGACCCAGGCCCAAGTCAGTTGAGGGTTCTTGGTAGCTGATGGTGCAGACATTTCCAATCTTAATAAATCATTATCCAGTGGACACTCCCCTATTGTATAGCCTGATTCGGAAAGGGTTTTGTCTCTCTTGCACCACTAGGGGCGTGCTGGTGCAGAGAACTTCCGGAAAGTACCAAAGGCCCTCAATTAGTTTTAGTAATAAAATATTCTATTTTTCTAGAAAATTAACTTCCTAATGTACACGATACAGGGTCTATCGGTTCTTGTAGAAAATATTAACAGATTACTTTTTCAAACAAATATTCTGGAATAGTTTATCAATATATTATCCAAAATAAATGCGGGTGCCTTGGTAAACGTGACACCGAGGCGACTCCTACCCGGAAGCAGCTTTTCGTACCTCTAACCTCAAAGAGCGGCAATTATTCAGGGGGAGATCAGACACTTTCCGGAAGCTATACAAGTAGCCCTGTGAGGCTCCCGGGGATTGATCTGGGGTGTCATCGTGCACACTCCAGGTCATGGTAAGTATAGGCCCCAGCCCCTCAGAGAGCTTGTCGTAAGATGGGACTACAAACTTCGGCACCTGTGGGTTCCTGGGTGTGAAAAGGAATAGGACCCTACACATGGGGCTTCTGGGCGTGAAAAGAAATAGGAACCAAACGTTGTGATATGACTGAAATAGTGTTGAAGACAAAGTTAAATCACACTCACTCACTCACTCACTCACTCACCACTCACTCACTCACTCACTCACTCACTCACTCGGGTATATGTATTGCACTGTAGGATCCTGTGGGACTGGATTAGCATGAGTGTCCACCGATTATAGTATCCCTTCAACATCTTTTGAAGCAGTTAGTTGGATATCTTGCCCCGAGACGTATTCCTTTGTCTAGACCAATCGGTCATTGTGTGAACTGTCCGCTTCCAGTTTAATTGGTGGTATAAACATTGCCTCTGGCAGCATACAGGGATGGGCCTCGACCGATCTATCGATTTTATGCTTGTAAAATGTTGGAGAAAAGTTGCATTTTTCTGATCCCTAGCTACAGGTCATCAAGTGGTCGTACTGATTGATCCGTCATGAGCATAAGCGACAAGGTCATCAAAAATGGAACGTTAGCTGCAGGTCATTCAAGTAGTCAGACTGTGATAGGTCTGTCTACCACAAGCTGCAGTGTCATGAAGTAGTCCAACTTCGATTGGTCCATCTTGAATACTAGCTACAAGGTCTTCAAATTGATCTGACTTCGATATCCATGATATAGAGTCACTGGATGCTAATGTAGATCTTGTACACCATCAACAGGTCCATCTTAACACTGGTTACATTGCATTATCCCCTGGTTACATGAATATGGAACAAAATGTGATATCTGGCAATAAAAAAAAAAAAAAAAAAAAACCATCATGAAGAGTTTTAATGATTAAACCATATAATTTATGACTAACATTATTTATGTTGCTGTCTCAGATAGGGAGATGGCTGGGATGAGATACTGTCATCTTGCTCAATATAAGCTCACAGGGTTTGTTTGTGTACAGGTGGGCTCAGTATTAGCACTGTTTATTTGAGCTGTTTTAGCATTGTCCAATGGATAGATAGATTGAACTCTGTGACAGATATCTGCTGGCAGGGCCGTAGCCAAGATTTACTGCGGGGTGGCTCGCCTTCACTCCAAAAGGGCACATCAGGGGATTCACTGCATGGGAAAAGGGGCAAATAGGGGGTTCGCTTCAGTGTTTGAAAAGGGCATTTATATGAGAAAAATATATAAAATTTCCGAAAGGGGGGTTCGCTCGAACCCCCCAAAAAACCCTTGGCTACGGGCCTGGCTGGTCAGGAAGAACCTTGTGTGTTATTTGGTGTTACAGTAATTCCCCTTAGTATTCAATCACAGGAAGTTCACTTTTCAACTCTGTTATTCAAACACAGAGAAAAAGTAACCTTCTCATTCTTCATTCAAATTGAAGAAAATATTTTTGTTGACAAAATGTGATGCTTTGTAGCTGGTGGTGTCAAGAATATTTGCAGATATAAGCCATTTTTGCTGCATTTCCGGTGATCGAATTATTAGGGGAATTACTGTGAATTGTTTTATGTCTGTGTTCCAGATCAAATAAGTCCGTTTTGGTAGAGGTGAAGCTCATGAGTTAGCTATATTGGTATTATGGTCATAGCTCATGAGTGAGCTGTACCGGTAAATGGTCATAGCTCATGAGTGAGCTATATTGGTATTATGGTCATAGCTTATGAGTGAGCTATATTGGTATTATGGTCATAGCTCATGAGTGAGCTATATTGGTATTATGGTCATAGCTCATGAGTGAGCTATATTGGTATTATGGTCATAGCTCATGAGTGAGCTATATTGGTATTATGGTCATAGCTTATGAGTGAGCTATATTGGTATTATGGTCATAGCTTATGAGTGAGCTATATTGGTATTATGGTCATAGCTCATGAGTGAGCTATATTGGTATTATGGTCATAGCTCATGAGTGAGCTATATTGGTATTATGGTCATAGCTCATGAGTGAGCTATATTGATATTATGGTCATAGCTTATGAGTGAGCTACATTGGTATTATGGTCATAGCTTATGAGTGAGCTATACTGGTATTATGGTCATAGCTCATGAGTGAGCTATATTGGTATTATGGTCATAGCTCATGAGTGAGCTATATTGGTATTATGGTCATAGCTCATGAGTGAGCTATATTGGTATTATGGTCATGGCTTATGAGTGAGCTATATTGGTATTATGGTCATAGCTTATGAGTGAGCTATATTGGTATTATGGTCATAGCTCATGAGTGAGCTATATTGGTATTATGGTCATAGCTCATGAGTGAGCTATATTGGTATTATGGTCATAGCTCATGAGTGAGCTATATTGGTATTATGGTCATAGCTCATGAGTGAGCTATATTGGTATTATGGTCATAGCTCATGAGTGAGTTATATTGGTATTATGGTCATAGCTCATGAGTGAGCTATATTGGTATTATGGTCATAGCTCATGAGTGAGCTATATTGGTATTATGGTCATAGCTCATGAGTGAGTTATATTGGTATTATGGTCATAGCTCATGAGTGAGCTATATTGGTATTTTGGTCATAGCTCATGAGTGAGCTATATTGGTATTATGGTCATAGCTCATGAGTGAGCTATATTGGTATTATGGTCATAGCTCATGAGTGAGCTATATTGGTATTATGGTCATAGCTCCTGAGTGAGTTATATTGGTATTATGGTCATAGCTCATGAGTGAGCTATATTGGTATTATGGTCATATCTCATGAGAGTTATATTGGTATTATGGTCATAGCTCATGAGGGAGCTATATTGGTATTATGTTGTAAGCTGCATATAGTAAACTATATCAGAAATCTGTTGTCATCCATTTTAAGTCAAGAGGAAACTGCTGGATGGACCGGAGTCTTCTGAAGAGTTTATATAATTTGACCCGGGAATGTCGGCGCCCCATACAAGCCCACTTTCCGTCGAGAGTTCCCATAAATTATATTGATCCTGGCAAGCTCGACAATATAATTTATGGGAAATCCCGATGGAAAGTGGGCTTGTATGGGGCGCCGACATTCTCGAATGAAATTATATAAACCCTTCAGAAGACTCCGGTCCGGCCAGTGGTTTTCTCTGGACCTAAAATGGATGACAACAACTACAGATTTCTGATATACATAGTTTTTACTATATGCATTCTGTACCAGCTTACAACATTTCACATAGTTTGTGAACTCTATCGATAGCATCTACTCATCATGCCGGTAATGGTAGGACAGTATGATAGTATAACTGTAATCGAGGCCGATGGTGAATTAGTCTACCTTTACGTGAAATTATGGTGGCTAAGAAATCAATATTTGCTCTCTCTCGAAAAAGTTCGTTAAATCAGTGGTCAAACGGGTCAATTCAAAATTACAATAAAATACCAGATGTTTCTGGTTAAGATGTTTCAGATGTTAACAACCAGAGAATAAGTAGGATGTGGTAGAATATATCACAAACCTCAGGCTCATCAAAATAATTTAAAAGAGTGTGGCGAGCATCCTCAATGAACCTGAATGTTCATAAACAGTCCAATACAGTTCTCTTTCTTCCAGGGTGTACAACTCCTGCCATTTCCGTTATTCTGTCTCCAGTGATGTTGTCTCAATCCACAGGTTTCACTCCCCATGAAGCAGCCCTGTAATCTGCTTTTGCTTCCGACGTGGTCTGACAAGACCAATTCCAACAGCAACCGATTTCAAATTTCTGTAACTCTAATAGACTATGGCATTTTCGGCTGATACCGTCAACTTTACAGTGCAAGTACACAATCATCCCCCAATAACTAGTAATCATCCTCCAATAACTAGTAATTCCACTCGCACGCTTTTGATTGAAAACACTTTTCGACAGTCCATAAGTTGAAAGCTGATGAATTATCTATTTTCTGCAGCCAACACTTACACATAAACTTCGCCATTCGCGACTGTGCGGCCTATTCTGTCGAAGTCTTAATATCTTGCGCAATAATGGTGTAAGGACTTTACAGCTTTTTCCGCTCATATAGTCCTCGTTGTAATTCTCCTTCATGTACAACGTGTAACATCGAACAATCGATGACTAAAACATCAATGGATTGTGTATACACATTACATCACCAGAGCTGTTGGTTACATACACTTCAAAATGTTGAAAAGTCAATACAAGTGTCTTAACGTTTCCTTTTCAATGGTGGAATATGCCCGTTGTTTATTGACTTTCTTGGCGTAATTACTCACAGGTTTGTTTGTATCCAGATTAATCTGCTTGAATGTCAAGCGTCTGGTCCGCCATTCATTATTCAGCCGTCGTCCATTAATAGCATTAGCATTAGCACCAAGTATTCATAAACACAGGCTAGTTTCTTGCAAGAGAGAAGCGGTCAACAGTTCTCAATGATGAAGCAAAACAGCTCCTACCCATACGACGCTAGCATTGAATACTTTGAGTGGTTTAGGGAAGTCTGAAACTGCTAACACTTCTTTTGGGGTTTATTAAGGCAGTCTAAAAGAACTTTGACCAAGCAAGTTTGGCGTTCTTTTAAAAAAAACTGGTACAAACGTCCGTTGTGGAAACCACTGATTCCCAGAAATGTAAGTAACACTCTTTTAGAACTTGAAACAGGGAGGTCTACAATGGCATCGACCTTGGCGTCACGTGATAGTACTTTGACCGACCAAATGACCCAGAAACCAGTGCCGGAGTAAATTCACTCTTCTGCATATTTATCAAGGTTTGCCTTGGCAAGTCTGTTAAATAACTGCCAAAGATGTTTCAGATGGTAATCCCAGGTGTCGCTACACACTATACATCACCAATGTATGCAACACAATACTCGAGTCCGGTTATGACCTGATTAAGCATTGAAAACTGGCGGGAGAATTTTTATCCCAAAAGGTATGAACTTACACTGGTTTAAACCACACTGTGTTACAAACGCGGATATTTCTTTGTCCTTGGCAGAAAAGTTACCTGCTAGTAACCATTTAGCAAGTATATCCTGGTCATATAGGCAGCCTGACTGACGCTATCAGTACAGACTTCAATTTTAGGAATCTTCGCATCACAGTTGATACCTTGCCATACTCCATACAGAACCTCAGTGAACAATCTGGTTTGGGTGCGAGTACAATAGGTGAGCTCCAGCTACTCTGGCTTGGCTCTATCTTGTAGTTAACCTCTTCTCGTATCTGAGGAACTCTTCAGGATTAAATCTGTATGGGTGTTGTTTACCTGCACCTCACTCACAGCCTATGTTTCTGTTACGAAGAGATCGGTTGGAAGTAAGGGAGGTGAAAAGTCGAAGTATGGGAGGTGAGAAAATGCAGACTGTTGAAGGGGGATGGGGGGATGAGAAAGAGGCCCAGACTGGGGAGAAGATGCCGACTGTGGGAGTTATAGGTGAGAAGACTGTTCAATCACATGAGAAGCTGTAACAGTTGTGCAGGAAAGTCAAAGAAGAGAGTTACGTGAAACTGTTGAACATATTACGGTTACGTGGAGCCTCCAGACCCTCCCGAGGCGATATAGACTGTGTTCTTGGGGAGAGAAAATTTATGATAGGGATTTTGTCCATTTGGTGGATCGTTGGCCTTATAGTTATACTCAATACATTGTATAATGATGATGGTGTTATGGTAGAAAGAGACTTTGTTGGAGGTGTTTATAAAGTGTCCCAGTCTAGTAAACATGAAATAGTTGTTTGGGAGTTTGCGGTTCCCCTTGATAAGTATATGGACATGGTGGATGCACTCAAAAGGAATAGCAAGAAAATTTCATAAGAGACTTTGATAATGACACCACAAGCTTCGACAGGAAAGTCTCTTAAGAGATTTAATTAATAATTGTTCGGCAAAGATTGATTTGTTATGTAATTTTGTTGTTAGATATTCGATATTTAGGAGGAGTTTTGTTCGTCGCTATATTGCAGTAATATTGCAGAATGTGATGTCCAATACAATGACAATGGCCCATCTACAATGAAAGCGTGGTTGGGATACAAGTCATCACAGGGGTCACTTGGTGCTTGTGACGTTTTTAGAAATATGCAGTCAGTATATTTTTCTGAGGGGCACGAAATCTTGTCAGAACCTCGGCATCGTTTTCCGCCACCCTTTTAATGTTGCATTTAATTGTTGCCTGTATATGGTGAAATTCATCTGGTGAACGTTTCGTCTCTGAGGCTTTCTTCTGTGCAAGTCATTGTGATTGTAGTTTTGTGACTTGTAAACGTCCTGGCGCTTGGTCGGCGTCGGGCCTCACAGCCATTTGTTCTGAAGGGGTAATATGACTTCTCAGTACCCCGGCATCCTTTTCCAACACCCTTTTAATGCTGCGTTTAATACAGTAGCTCACAACCCCTTTGTGCGGTTTGAGTCGTTAAAACTTGCGATGTCCTGGCCAACCATAAAATCTCATTCTGATAGTCCGTGTGTACCACATTGTGGTGTACAAGTGACCAACTTTCTCTGGGTGGGCTTTTAGGTGGTTTGCACTTGCTCAGTAATATACCCGACTCCAGATTGAAACATTTAGCGAGTTCCTCAGCTTCTTTTCCTGACATTGCGGTCTCCATAATATTCATGATAACAGGATTCGCTGCTCCTCAAAGATCAACCTCAAATCTAGGCTGGAAACGATGTCTATCAAACTCCGCGGAACAAACCCGTCTGAC